>MINK01172248.1:0-41152 GCA_001735545.1 Phormia regina
TTTAGCAATGCTTATATTATAATTCTCACAATTGCAAAGCAGACTTTTATAATAAAACATTACTGGAGCGCATTTATGATGCATGATTTCTGTTCGAGATGAGCCGCCTAGAAGCAATAGATTTTGGATTCTTCGGAGCACTATGGTAAGGAAGATGTTTTATGTGCAGAATCCATAACTTACTGTATTGCATTCTTGAAACTTTATTTAATAAAAAAGCTAATATATCGCTTATGTAAGCAATGCTATTGCTTCCAAGTAAGCACCATTTTTTGCTGGGTATGTAACCACATCTTAAACAGCGTTTACGACGTTATGTTCAATGTGTGTTCCTATTTTGCGTTTCATGGAGATAATAAATTCTTTTTGTAAAGTGCCAATTCGCTTATAATTTTGTTACAAAAATTGTGGGTCTACCTCTGGTTTTAATCATCATATCAACATATCTGGATCGTTTAAGAATTTTACTAGTATTCTTGGGGGCTTATTGTGTATTTCGATTCTATAGGAAACGCTTTCGAAAATAAATTGATGTACAAAATAACCCACTAGACATAATTCTTCATGTTTTTAAATGAGCGTCAGTAACTTGATTACAAAAAGTATAGGTGCTGATCTTTGCAACGATTGTTAATGAAATGTGGATCTTATTAATATTAGGATAGAGGTTTTCTGATAAAAAAAAAAAACAAATAAAGTTTTCCAAAAATGGAATTTTTTTAAATTTTTGGCTATAGAATACACAATTTCCCGTAGATTTTAATTTAAAAATTTTAATAACATAATAAAGATTCTTAAAATTCATTCCACTTGTCGTATTGTGCTTTGGGATTTGAAAAATATAGTCTAAATTCGAAATTTTCATAAAAAATGGTCGAATTCGGGAGGGTGTGCGCTTTGATTACTTGAGTTAATAGGCTTGTCATCTCTGTGAAGTTACCTTTCAGAAAAGTGAACAATTTTTATTAATTGCTAAAGAAAATTTTATATTAGAGAAGAAAGAGTGTAGATACTTTTTCGGGCAAGTTTTGCAAATTCGAAATCGTTAAAAATATAAAAAAACCTAATAAAATCAGTCGGAAATACTAGGATATATATGAAAAAATAAATCGGACAAGAAACAAAAATTTTGGTAAGCGATTAAAAATCGTTTATGTCAGAGGTACCTAATGAGTCCCCTTAGCTCCGCCCCTGAGGGGTTGTGTGCGCTTTCCAAATATAACATTGTACACTCTCCTGCTACTTATATACCAAATTTTAAGCAAATCCAACCAGCCGATCAGAAGTTACAGATTTATTCCTAAAAAATTCACTTTTACTTCTCAGCTTGAGACCTATAACATCCCTAAAAAGTCGTATTATAATCTCGGTTGATATCAACTTACAATGGTCAAAATAAGAAAGAAAAATTCACGATGATAATTTTCCTATATAAGAGATAACTTGTTTTAAGCCTAAATAATTCTATTGTAGAAGGGTATGCCCTTCCTTCCAAACTTAAAATTACACAATCTTCAGCTACATCTGCGAAAAATTTTATATAAATCCAACCAACCGATTAAAAGTTGCAAATTTATTTCCAAAAAAATCGATTCTACCCCTTTGAGCAGATTTTTATGATAATTTAATTTTTTCTGAGATTTGGTCATAAGTAATTCTATGGATCATTTGTCTCTAAAAGACAATGTACTATTACTTCTCAGCTTGGGCCTATAACATCTTTAAAATGTCGTATTTTAATCGCGGTTGATATATAACATAACAAGCAACAAGAAGTTAAACTGTATATAGTAAGTGATAATTCCGATGAGGTGGTAAATTTTTCTTTCGGAACTGCTATGACCTAAAGAAATATATCCACATAAACCTAAATCGCGTGGGTTTGCTTAGACACTACTTTCCGTTAATTAAACTTAAAATTTAACATATTATTTATTGACTCTTTTGTAGCCAATAAGTTCATAAAATAAAATATTTCATACGTAATACTTTTTATACATATAGCTACATAAAAATGCCTATATATTTCATCGTATATAGATAATAATACTTATTGATGATATTTAACAGATGTTGATTCATATATTCGATGATACGATTGACCCACTTATATTTGTTTGATATTAAACATTTTCACCTGTGGATTAATAAACACATTTTTAATACATATATATTTTTTTTTTAAATTAATGAATATCTTTTTTTTATTTACTACAGAATGTTGTTGTTATACATAAAATTTTGCAAAAAAATGTGTAGTATTTTTTGAAAAGTGTGCATATATTATATACATATATACGTTAAATATTCTTAACATTATATAGAAAATTTTCAATAAATAAAATCTGTGCATCTTTTTCAGCGCAATGTCGTCAGTGTTTATTTTCAAATTTCCTTTACTCTATTTATCTATTTATTTATTATTCTTTTTTTTATTATTTATTTATTTATTTACGCTGTCGTTATTTTATGATAAATTTGAACTTAGAAAAAAAATTGGCCATAGATTTTTATTTATGTGTCTGTGTCTGTGTATGTGAATCTATATCTTTGGGGTGTTTTCAATAATTTTGCTACTATATAAAAATAAAATTTTTCTTTCGCCTTTATTAATTTATCTTAAAATTTTTCATTTCTTTCGATTTTTATTGCCGATTTGTATTTGTTTTTTTTGAGTTTTTAATTTTTTTTGTATTTAATAATTTTGGTAGTTTGTTTTTCTTTGTTTTCATTTTTGGCTAATTTCATTTTTGAAATCAATTAATTATAATGAATTTCATAGTAGATTTTAAAAGAATATTTTTGCCAGACCAACAAATTTTTAATATGTTTTTTATATATTTTTTTTTATTTTGTTTTTTTCACCCATCAACCCGGCGTTTTCTTTCTCGTTTCAACAACGTCATTTATAATATTTAGATCTATTTTAGTAGAAAAACAATTTTTAATGTTTTTTTTTTTTGCTTTTTGAAGAGTTTTGAATAATTGCCATAAATATCAAAATGTTTGCCAATGTAAACTATAGGAATATATAAAATATTAAAAAAACTATATGTATATTATATTTCAATTAACTTAAATTGTTTATAATAGTTTTTAGAGGTTAATAAATATTATAAAAAGAGCATTTTAATAAGATTTCTGTATCTGTTCTAAAAATAGGTCCTTTTTGTTTGTCCGATATATCAGTTATTACATAAGCGATTTATTTAAATTTTTCAGAACATAAATTCAGAAAAATGTTTGCGAAACTTCCAAATCCCTAAAAAAGTCTTTAGAAACTCGAAAACTGTGTTTAAAACCTGGCTTTTTAAGCATATCTCCCCCATTTATTAACCGATCTTGCTGAATCACGAAAGGATTTGTGAACATTTGATACACGCATGATATATGTCAGTTATCAGTAGTCAAGGATTGAAGCACATTGTCCTATTCTAACAGGGATACAGACAATATATATAGTTTTTTGCTCTCCAAAGAAAATTGTAAACTAAATGATCCTTTACAACTGTGGAGAAGGTTATACAAATACATCTAATCAAAAATAGTACTAGCTAATATATCTGTCCCTTCATTATATATTGGTGAAGCACTACTCTCATAAAAGATCATATAGCAACATGATAATTATATTGCTTATTATAACCATTTAGTTAGGTTAAAAGTTAAGCTCCATTTAGCACCAAACGTCTTAAAACAGCGTCAACGATAGCATAGTCATACAATAATTTGTTGATAATAACTCTGAATCTTCAAAATACTGGTCAGATTAACTTGAAATGTATAGAAGAGTTGTAGAGGAGCTAAACATCCAGAAAAATCATATTGTAGTCACCCTGTGATGATGCAAGATAAGCTAAAGCTTGAAAAAAATCGTAATTTCTACAAATGAAGATTGATTTTAAAGATTTTTATATTTTATATTTTTGCAAAATAAATAATAATACTCACCAAAGTTATCTCTTACAGTTAAAAAGATATGTTTGAATTTTTCATGTTTTGCCTCGATTTTCTTTAGTTTTTGGAGAATAAGTTCGGCGATATATGAAATTAAAATTTATACTTGAAAAATATTCAAAGCCAGCACTCTGAAATTACTATGAAAAATGTCTAATATTTTACAAAAATATAGTACAATTCTTTCACTTTATTCAAAGTTCTGTTTAAGAAAAGGCCTCATCAATGCTAATCAAAGAAATTTTTAATTGATTTATGTTTGCACCCTACATGAGACATTGGTCGAAAATGGTGAATTTTGGAAAAAAGTTAAACTTTTATCGAATAATAAAAAAATTATATATTTATTTCGATATTTTATGAAAAAATATATTAAGAAAGATTTGACACTAAACTACTTCCGATCCGGCCAAACCAAATGCAGGAGAGCAGATTTCATGAAAAAAGTCAATTATTTAAACGCCTTTTTTTAATTGCATAACAAAACATATTAGCATAATATTTCCGCCACTATTTCTTATGTAATGTAAAAAATATACATTAATCTTTCATTCCCGCAAAAATCACTTAAAAACTTTACAAAGAAATGTTCAGCAATTTTTCAAAAATAAACAATATTTAATAAATATGAAAGATTATAACCAATATGGCTTAAGTCCTTCTCTATAACTCTTCCATACATTTAAATTTAAACCGTGCAGTAGTTTTTGAGATACAGATTTATTACCAAAAAATTTGCCTTTGGCCCCACTGTGGAAGGGTAAATTACACTGTGCAATAAATTTTTGAACGTTAATTTAAAAAAAAATTAAAAAATTGTGTGTGAGGAATAGCTAGCAGTTGGTGGGTTATTATGTATATTTTCATATTTGTCACAATTACTCGTATTTTGTTCTACATTTTTATGATGAATATAGAGTGGAAAATAAATTGTGTTTTTTAAAAATATTTAAAGAAAAAGCTTATCTAACATTTATTGGATTACCGTAAAAATGACTGGTGACAGTGCAATTGATGTTGTTTTTCAGGGTAATTTAATAGACTTTTTTTGAAACAAACGGGTGTCATTTGCTAAGACTGTGATCACAGTTCGATAAAAAAATAGTTATAAAACACCTCTCGTTAAAACACTCTTTACATTTTTGAATTGTCATGCATGTGGGCGTTAATGGCCTTGAACATTTGCCCATATGTTTTAGAATATCATGCACGTTTGTCAAAAAGTTTTGTTGCCCATACATACATCAGGACTGTCAAAACATTGCAATTAATTCATCACATATTTCCTTAACAAATATATTTTTTTGTACAACAATTAAGCTTCCACAAAAATATTCTACAGTTCAAAATGCACATTTTTGAACTTAAATTAAATTTCCTTTTAAATATTTCGTTAGTTAAGAAAACATTGCCTAAATATTTCATATATGCTACTTATATCTAATATAATAGTTATAAATGCTAATCATTACTAGACTATGTTTATATACTTTAGTAATTCTTTAGATCTTTTATATCTACTTTGATAGTTTGTGCCATTTTCAAACTTAAATAAATTACATTAATCCTCAAAGTCATACGGTGTAAATTGACTTTAAGAAAATAAAAATGTTTTAAAGAAAAATTAACTATAAAAAATCTCTACTTAAGTAAGTAAAAGTTTATTTAGGTTACACACCTGTTTAACAATTGGAAGTTATTTATTTTGTTAGAGAATGACCGACCAAAGTTATTTGTAGTTTGTTTTAGTGTGCTAACTCCACCTAAACTAACAATTTTTTGCGAAAAAAATAATAGAACCCAGCAAAATTTAGTTATTTTTTTAAGATTAACTGCCTGTTTCTCAAAATGCGAACGAAAATAAGCCTAGTATAGAATATATTATAGGTAGTATAAAAATTACAGTATAAGCTATATTATAGGTATGGCTATTTTATAAGTAATATTGTAAGCTATAGTATAGGATATATTATAGGTTATAGTATAGGATATATTATAGGCTATAGTATAGGCTATAGTATAGGCTATATTATAGGCTATAGTATAGGCTATAGTATAGGCTATAGTATAGGCTATAGTATAGGCTATAGTATAGGCTATATTATAGGCTATGTTATAGATTATAATATAGGCTATGGTATAGGCTATATTATAGGATATAGTATAGGTTATATTATAGGCTATAGTATAGGCTATGTTATAGGCTATAGTATAGGCTATATTATAGGCTATAGTATAGGCTATAGTATAGGCTATATTATAGGCTATAGTATAGGCTATATTATAGGCTATAGTATAGGTATAGTATAAGCTACATTGTAGGCTATGTTTTAGGCTTTAGTATTGTTTTTTGTTTCTTTCTTCAAAATTTTGCTGGGTTACCTCAGCTTAATGAAATTGTTATGGCAACATGTTGTTTTTTTGCTTTACATTCTAAAACAATTAAAATTGTTTAGTATTTCATGTATTTCTATTGTGATTTCTTTAGTTTTTGTAAGTATTACGTGTAAACCTGTCTCACTAAGAAAATTATAGTGTTTCAAATATTTTCTATTGAAGTAAAGAGTAAAAGTCTAGCATAAGAATTTCTTTAGTATCCTTCCTGTGGAGCAAAACTATATTATTATATACATATATGATGCAAGGCGTTTTATTTCACTGGTGGGTAGGTTTTATTAGTTTATTTAATGTTTTTGAATGGCGTGTTATTAAATGCGTAGCGTGCGAAAACTTTATTAAATTAAACTTTATGTAATTGGGTTAAAAAATCATTGTACGATAATTCTTATCATGACAAAAATAAAACCATGGTTACGTTTAACAAAATATAGTAAATAGCTTATCTTTAATGTACACCTGTTGGATATAAAAAGAATAGTGCGTGGTAAATAAATTCAAAGCCTTTTAGTTTAATTTTCTCACTTAAATAAAAGCTAATAATAAAAGTATTAAAAAATAATAATTTTTGTTTGTTAAGCCCTTTTTTGCAACTCTTATTACTTAAGAAAACTATTTTTTATTAATTTGCTAAGTAAGTAAAATTCTTATTCATACGAATGTACATATTCTTTAATTTATTATTTTATTATTAAATCAATCCTACACCATCAATAAAGTTTCCAATTACAAGTTCTATTTATTTTTCTAGTCTTTTGTTCGTTTATTGTATTTTGCACAAATGTTTTAAATACATTTCATATGAATCAATTAATCTCAAGTTTTATTATAACAAATCGATGGTTTCATATGAATTTAAATGATTTCATGTGTGTTTTAAATACAAAAACATTTGTTAGATGATACAACGATAGTTTTGCAGTGTTTTTTTCCATGGAATTTGGTGTAAAGCTAACCAGTAGGATAAAATTACTAGATCGCAATTGATATATGAAAATATTTATGTGTTTTATAATTGAAAAGATAAGTAGAAATAAAATTTATTTTGATTGTATTTTTAAATTCTCTTCGAACTTAAGATATAATATTGCAATCTGTTTCAAATTGTTTAAAAGGTCCAAAAATAGTTCAACAATTTGCTATAACTTTATTGACTTGGTATTCTTGATCGTTTTAATCCCTGTCCAGGGAAGTTGTTTGCTAGTATCAATCGTTGGCATTTGCCGAAGATCTGCTAATGTCAGTATATAATTTCTAAGTGGATTTTTATACAAGTCAAGAAGAGAGTGTAAATCACTAAGTTCTGAGCTTTACCTGACTAAATTATTGTCCCACAAAATACACCATGATTAAGTTAAATGAGCGGTGGTGTCAATTAACCTTTCAGTTATGAGGTTTCAAAACAGTAGGAGTGCGATCGATAAAATGTTAAACAACATTTAAACTTTTTGTTGATCTAGTTATCTTGGAAAGATGTGTCAGTTATTATTATTATTACGTGCTATTGAAAAAATCCAAATTGGTCCTACAAAAATTGGTCTGCTGTCAAATTGTTGCCAATGTTATTAAATAGTATCAGTAGAATTTGACCATTGATAGAGAACATGGTTGGCGAAGGAATAAGGTCCACATGATATTTTGAAGCACAAGAAAATTAAAAGCATACTGAAGAGAATTCCAAACACATCTGGTAGTAAAGCAGCCCTTTTAGCTTAGTAGTCAAGCTATTTGGTGCGAAAAGTTAATGCCAATGCATAGCTGGAAACATAAAAAGTCAGAAATATTCAAGACTGGAATGTTGCAAATAATAATTAGAAGCCAAGAATAGGGCACGGAAATTAAAATCAAATTTCATACCAAAAATTTCATGTTGTAAAATGTAGGACGAAACGTGTGTACTGACTGATTTTTTGCAGCCTTTTGGTTAAAATTTTTATGTTGATGATTTTCGAGAACATGTTACAATAAGTTTAGGACATCATTTGTGTACCAATAGGGATCTATTCTCAAAATTATCTGCAGCTAAGACCATTGAAGAGATATTGGATTTTTGTGAAATTAGAATTGAGAGGTGTTCCTGAATAATGAAGATTTTAAAAGGAGATGTACAGATTGTTCCAAAAGAGTGGCTGAAAAAACTATCAAATCTCAAATTAAAGGGTTGCTAGAAAAGGTATACAATTCATAAATAGTGGTTGGAAGAATAAAAAATATATTTTTCTGTGATCTGTAGTATATTATCAATTAAACAAAAAAACAATAACTTTACGATTAATCGTTTTCAAGTTTTTCAATTTTATGTTTTTTTGATCGCACTCTTTAGAAAATGTGTAAACGTTTTTTAAATATTTATTTCTTTTGAATTTTATAAGATTTTTTTACAAAATAACTCTCAGTATTTCTAAAAGTAAAATTTTCTTGAAGTGTCTTTTGGAAAAACTCCCTAGAGATAGAAGAACTGACAAAAAAGAGAAAAAACACGGAATTGATCTTAAGTGGTAGGTACCGGCTCTAGTTCTAATACTTTGTATGAGCTATATGAGCTGAATCTCCCACTTTAAGATGGTTTTGGCCTAGGAGGGAGAAATCTACATTTTTTAAGTAGTTTGGGAACAAGTCACAAAACTAATCCATGAGAGTATGCTCAGGCTTGATTAATATCTCGTTGGCTCAACCGCTTCTAAAGTAGGGATGTCAATCAATAAAAATATAATTGTGTTTGAGAGAGTGAAAAAATGCACTTAAAGAAAAGATGAGTTTAATAAATATAATACGTAAATTAAACATATTTCTTCGTTCTTCAATAAAACTTATTTTTTATACACTTTAGTTTTCCTTATTGAAATTTAAATAAAAAAATATAATTATCATTCCCCCACTTTATTCTGAAACATTAATATTAAAGAAATTGATTTACAAATAATTAATTTCCATAATATTCTACAGTAAATTTAGTATTCTTTGCACTCTCAGATTGCACAATTATGCTATGGAAATAGACATTCCTATTCTCACGTAAAACTTTAGGAACTCTTTGGTGTGATTTTATTTCAACTTCAAATTAATATATCCATTTAAAGGATATCCATTTATATGTATATAATTCTTGTTTCTTGTTTCTTGTTTTAGAATTGTATAAGAAATCTATTGAATATTCTAAAATAAGACGATGGGAAAACGCTTTTATTTTAAATTGAATATCTCTTTTTTTTTTTTTTTTTTTTTTGGTAGAGATTTGCAAGGTTTACCTATATATAAAATTTCTTTTCTATCATAAAGTAAATTATTTTAGAAGATTTAAAAAAATATGACAAAGAAATTTTTTATAAAGATGATATGTTGATTATTTAATGCTAAAAGAATTAACGTATAACGCTTTTGACACTATACAACGGTTCATAAATTGTGGAATTATTTAAAAAAGAAAAACCCGTTTTGGAACCACTGTGAATTACTTTAACAAGCATTTATCACAAAATGTTTGACACAAAAAAACACATTTATAAATATAAACAGTGCAAATTTTTTATGGGGATCGGTCCCTAATATACCATAGCTCCTATACAAAACTCAATTTCAGGCATAACGCCAAAGTGCATAAATAAAAATGTAAATGTTAGTATAGAATTATTATTTTGTTTATGTATGTTTTATTTTTCTCTTAAACATCATGTTTCGATTCAGAATTGTCTCCTCGAATATACTAGGTGCATATAAACAATAATGTTGAATATGAATATTATATGGTCGAAATTGACCGATTATACTCCATATTTGTTTTATAACTCAAAAAAATAAAATTCGCAATACATCTGCTTTTCGAGTATTTCTAAAGATACTAAATCTATTATTCGATTTAGTTTTAATTTACGGCGGGACTTAAGTGATTTTTTTTTCCAGAAACAATTAAAAATTTTAAAATAAATAAAAATTTTAAAATTTGATGCAGATCTCGTATGTCATGTCTTAATTATAATAACATTTCCTCTATTACTTTCTGATTTTTTTATTTTTATTTTTTTTATAAACAAGATTTCCTTTGTATACTTAACATAAGAATTGGCATTATCTGAGATCACTGTAATCTTTACAAAACACTAATACCTACTTACTTAGTAGTACTTAAACGTATTTTCAAATTTCCTCTTGGCAAATAACAGAAATATTTAAAACAGAGTTGCAATCTATCATATGTATGTAAATCTTAAAGGTGTGGTATACAAGTGTAAAGAAAATGTATTTTATATGCATTTTACTTACATGCTGCTTACATTACAATTATTTATGTTAATTTTAGCAACAATATAAAAAATAACATTTGTTGTTTTTGCCATATATATTTTTTTTTCTTGAAAAAACCTACAAACAACTATAACTCTATATAAATAAAAGTAATTATAGGTTACACATATTTTCATTCCATAATCATCAACTTGACTCAACATTGAGAAAAATCATACGTTTTTATTTTTATTTTTTGTATAACAGAAATCAGGTTAAAATTTACATCACATTCGTTTAAAGAATTTCATTGAAAGTTTTAATAATTTTTATTAATATTTATTTATTATTTTTTTGTTATGGCAATATTGTAGACAAATTTATGTTGTCATAAATTATAATAAAATAAATACATTTACTATATTTTATTTAAAGGAACGTGATTAATAGGTAATTATGGTCATTGTTAAAACATCAAAAAAATATTTAGGAAAAGTGTTGTTGAGTATTTATTGTAAAAAAACAATTAATTTACTTACTGAGTTGCATAATTAATTAAGTTCGGTTTTCATTATTAAAATTTAAAACATAAATCATAACATATAAATATTTTTGTTAACAAATTTGACATTTTTACATATTAATGTTAATAATATATTGAGTAATAAGTCATTAATTAATTATAGAAACAACTGGTGAGAAAGAATTTAGTAAAAATTACATGGATTACATAGAAAATTTTGTATTTTATTTTTGATTAAAAATTAAATATCTATAATTTAAAATAAAAACTGTTTTGTTCCAAATTTCTTTTCTCTTCTCCTTAAATACCAAAAGTCTAATTCCAATGCTACAGATGTTCTTGTATTAAAAATAGATGGGATTATAACATAATTCTTATATACTCTGTTCACTTTAAAAAACGTTTCAAAAAATGTCCAATCAAAATTACCTTGTCTAAGGTTTGAAATAAGTACGTGTACTGGCCCTTGTAATAATTTAAATGTTATCTTAATAGGAAAAGTAATTTTTACTTTTATTACAGAAAATTTCTTAAAATTATAAAACACATTTATTGCCTGACACGTTCCTATACCAATAAAATCTTTTCTTTTTATTTTATATATATTTATGACTTTGGCACCTTTTGTGACGCACCCAATTTAGGTTATTAATGAAAATATTTTAATTGCAAGACGTGTTATTATGAGGGATTTTATTTAACCCTGCTAGCAAGTAAATTTTATTTTTTTGAAATTTAATTTTAATATGAAATTGAAATTTTAAAATATATTTTTTAAGTAGGCCATAGATTTATTAAAAAATATATAAGTCTTTCAGAGGGACATCTTTTAGTCACTCATTGTTGGAAGGAAACTAATGCTTTGAAAGTTTAATTAATCTATGAAATTGATTAAAAATCTGAGTGTTTTCCTGCCTCGGTTTTTTAAATTGATTCCAATTTTTAAGCGGCACATATCGCTGGCACAGGAATTTAACTTTTTCGTTATTCTCCTCGTTAATAATAAACAATTTTCTATACTAATTATATTATGGTTGAAGTGTAAAAGATCCGGTATTGCTATAAGATGTAAATTATTCTACAGCAACAAATATCAATGCTAAATTGCTGAGTAGAAAAATATTTACATGTTTTCCTCTGCTTTTTGTAAAATATAGTTCAAATGAGGACGTATAAAAATCTTTTCTTCAGAGTTAATGGTAATGATGTGAAATAAGGTAAAGAAAATAAATGTTATCCAAAAAGTGAATTTTATTATCAATTTTACGAATAATATTTCTAAAAGCGAAGTAGAACTTAAAATTTAGTTCGAAATCTGAATTGTTCCTCACCTTGGTAAAAATATGGTTTATGTTATAAACTTAACAACTAATAACGTTAAATTTACTAAGAAATAATTTCAAAAAATCAAAAAGTATTTTATTAAAAATTAATGTAAAAAAGTGCTAAAAGCATTTAGTTTATTATGTATAAATTTGCATTGCATTTTAACCTGTTCAAACGTCAAACTTAGCACTAAAATTGCTAAAATGGCAACACTGAAAAGATCTGGTAAAAAATTTTATCCTATCGGGGTTCTGGTTCATTGTGTGTTCACTTATTGATATTGTTTTATAAATTAACCACAATATATTGTGTATATGTATTAATTTTCAACGTTTTATTAATTAATGATTCTAAATTAAGGAACTAATTTTATTTTTTTATTAAATCCATAATCTGACAATTTATGTATTAGTTCTATGCATATTAACCTTTATTTTTAACCTTTGATAAACCAATTAATATCGTCGTTAAACCCAAAAATTCCTAACAAATTATATATTTTTTAGTTAAACTTCGCACAGTGGTTCCAAAAACTTTTTTATATTCTCACCACAGGTGTTAAGGTTTGTCGTTCCGTTTATAATTTCCATAATTTTTGTCGGAGAAATTATGAAAATATAACCATGTCCGTCCATACGTCCATGTTTATTAAGTCCATCGATAACTGACATAATAATATATCAAACGATCGGAAATCTTTTTGAGAATTTTGCTATTGAAATTCAGCAATTTCAGCAAAAATCCCGCATTTATAAACCGGACCTTTGTTTGTGCTAAGGACTTAAGTTTTGCAAAGAAGTTTCGCATTTTTTTCTAAATCTATAAATGCCCCGATTTACAAGTAGTTGGAGAATTTTTTTCCGAATTTTTCTTATGAAAAAATTGAAATAAAAAGAGATATATCGGCCAAAAACGCATTTTTATTTCCATACGTTCGTGTGTTTGTTGAAATGGCGTTTATGAAATCTACCAATAAGTGACATATACAGCAAATATATCAAACGATCGAAAATCTATTCGAGAATTTTGCGATTGAAATTCAGCATGATCTATATATAAATGCCGGTCTAAAAAATCCGATTTTCAAATTTATGAAGCCTTTGTTTATGCTGAGGACTTCGTTTCTGTAAAGAAGGTTCAGACGTGTTTTTGATTTATTATTAATAAATCGTTCTAATAATAACTGAGATATCGGCCAACACGCATTTTTGATTTTTTGAAGCAAATGTTAATGCCAAAGATTTTTATTTTTATAGAGATGACCCATAAAATTTGTCTTTTAAATTCAGTTTCGGTTATAGTTCATAGAAAACCGAGTTATGGGTCAAAAAGTAAAAAAAAAGAATAATCATATAAATACACTTGAATCATGTAATGTACTCTTAGAGGGAAAATAACTAAAACAAAACACCTTAGAGTAAAGAGAACCTTAAGAAATGTTTTAGAGAACTAGTGCTTAAGAACTTATTTTGTACGTCTTCTTCATCACTGCTGAGAAAAAATTATTTGTTCTTCATTAACTTCCTAGAATTATTTAAAAAATTTCACAAAGTCCAAAAATAAAAAAAAGGAATAAAACAGTATTTACAAAATTTATTTACAAATCTAGCCCGTTATAATAAAAACTAAAAAAAACATAGCAATAGTTCTGAATGTGACAATTTCGAACAAAAATCATTAAAAAACTAATTCAAAATCCGTTACTTAGAATGAATACGAGCTAGCGAAGATTTCTACTGAACTAGTTCTAGAAGTGACAATTTAAAAAAAAATTGTATATCTTTTTTTGTTAATGTGGCACCCCGAATGAAACCCAGGTTACTTTTATGTATCTCATGTTTTTTAGTCCCATTGTTAGGTGTTATTTGGTACTCAACTGATACTGAGAAGTTGGTACTATTGTACCAATTGCTAAAAATTTCCCGTAAGTACATTTAAAAAAATTTGAAAGTATAAAAGCATACTTTAAGGCGAATATTTTAATTGATGGTAAGATGGTGAATGGTATAAAAGATTCGCCGAATACAGACCGCGCTCTCGTTTTTTTTAACTTTTGTAAATAGTAAAACATAATGATCTTTGAATCACATACAACTTTAAATTGTGATTAATATTATATTGTAATGACATTAAAAGTCAAACTATGTTCTTATAAATGTTATACATCATTTTATATTAATATTTCTTTTATTTCAAAAAATACTGGTCATAACTAATATGCAGCTACCTTAAAATTTCCTTTCATTGGCTTTAAGCCAGCTATTTTTTTATATAATTTTATTTATATTTATTTCCCAACATTTATTCCATCAAATTAAACAGAAATCCAAGACATTTTAATTTTCATTTATTGCCATCATATCAAAATGCATTTTATATGACTTGACTGTCATAATTTCAATTTAAATGCTGCACAATTTTAATAGAAAATCTTTAATAGATTATGATCAAATCAAATATTTAGCTGTTTAAATAGCTAAAACATAAACGTGTATGCGTATTTTGTTGTTATTGCTTTTTTTCTCCACCACAATGAGGTGCGTGCGCATTCGTTCAAATGAGTTTTTGCTGTCTAAAAATTTTAAAAAATCTATACACGTTTCACCAGGGGAATTGTTTATTAAAAACTAAAATTAAATAAAAAATAAATACCTTTTTAGAAAAAAAACTCTAGCTTCTTGCTGAAAATAGTTTTGAGTTGTTGTTTATAAGTATTTAGTTTGAATTTCAATACTCGTATTTATTTGTTTGTGGATTTTGTTTTCTTTTTATAGAAACGTCTTTAGATTTTTAATTTTTCTTCTTTGCTTAGTTTTCAATTGTAATGGTTTTTTCTTCTTTATATTTGTTATTTGCCATTTATATGTTTAATGTTCATAATGTTTTAGTTGTCACTAATAATTTGCATTTGTTTACCTTTTGAAAATACCGTTTTGTATTAAGAAAAATAATTTTGATTTGAACGCGTAGTTCAAAAAGTAACGATAATTTATGGTTATAATATGTTTTGTTCTGTGTCTAATTTAAACAGAACATAATTGACATAAATATATTTAAACTTCTTTAGAAAGGTGTTATTTAAAAGTAGTAGAAGTAATATATTTTATAGAAATTAATTAAATTAATTTTATGGTTTTGGAATCAGGGTTTTAAATCAGAACGTTGCTTTTAAAATTTCTATTAATCATAGTTCTTTCCCTCATAATATTTAAACAATTCTTGTATTGAAAACACTTTATCATAATATTTTTTGTAGCAAAATCAAATTGAATTTTTATTTTTTTTAAAACCCCATTGAAATTCAACATCCGCAGACTGTCGATATAATTATAGTTTCCGTATAATTTCTATCCTACAATTCACACCATGACCATCAAGTATGCTGCACAATAAAAATCAAACAAAATTAAAAAAATCATTCCTGTGGTTTTTATTTTCAAAATATGATTAAACAAGGAACGTGCTAAAACATCACAGCTCTACAAACCAGACATTTGCTTTAACAATATTAATTTTCAAACTTAAAATACCAAATAAACCAATAAACCAATATATAGTTGGTCCATTGAATGGTCTGGCAAATTCCATTTAAGTCAGACAAATTATTCAAAAGCAAATATTTTTATTATTATTACTATTGTGTAAATAATTTTGCTGCTTATTGCATAATCAGCAATTGTAAAAAAAAAATACAATTTTTTTTTTAAAGCAATAAATGCACAAACTAATTTTAAATTAAACTTTAGACTCTACCACATTATAAAAATGAATTCGCGCCACACTATCGCTATTCACTCATTAGATGATGGTGTCAAGATTAAATAAGATTTTTTCTCCTTTAATTGATTTTTTTCTTTTTTAAAGAAAACAATTATATTCGTAAGAGAATTAAAGTCTTATTACCCAGACAGAAGTTTAAAGGAATTCATTTATGAAAATTTCGATGAAAACTAAAACCCTTAATATCTCGGTAAATACTGCGTTTTTAAGGAAAATAAGCTTAATCTGTGATCACTTATATTTCATACCAAAACTTGATTTTTATATGAAAATTTGGATGAAAACTAAAATCCTTAATATCTCGGTAAATACTGCGTTTTTAAGGAAAATAAGCTTAATCTGTGATCACTTATATTTCATACCAAAATTCACTTATATTTCATACCAAATTCCCTTGAAACAAAATCCTTATAACTCAGTAAATACTGCGTTTTTTTGAGAAAATAGTAGCTTAATCTGTCGATCACTTATTGTTTGATAACAAAAATCTGATTTTGTATAGTGAAAATGTCCATTCAAAACCTAAGATCCTTATAACTCAGTAAATATGTGCGTTATTGAGAAAATAGCTTAATCTGTGATCACTTATGTTTCATTACAAAATCGATTTGATATGAAGGAACCATTCAAAACTAAAATCCTTTAATGAACTCAGTAATACTGCGTTTTTTTGAGAAAAGCTTAATCGTGATCTACTTGAATGTTTCATAACCATAGAACTTAGTTTTTATATGAAGAAATCCATTCAAAACTAAATCCTTTATAACTCAGGTAATCTTGCGTTTTTATTGAGAAATACACTTAGATCTGTGATCAACGTTATTGTTGATAGACAAAATCGTTTTATATCTGAAATACTCCCTTGAAAACTAAAAAATCCTTTATAACTCAGTAAAATACTGCCGATTTTTTTGAGAAAATGCGTTAATCTGTGATCACTTAAGTTCATACCAAAAATTCCGATTTTTATATGAAAAAATCCATCTCAAAACTAAATCCTCATAACTCATAAATACTTGCGTTTTTTAAGAAAATAAGCTAATCTGTGATCAACCTTATTTGTTCATAACAAAAATCGATTTATATGAAAATTCTCCTTGAAAACTAGAAATCTTTTAACTCAGAAAGTTCTGCGTTTTTGAGATGATAAGCGCTTAATACTGTGATCACTTATGTTCATAACATAAAACCCTCAATTTTTATATTCGAAAAAATCACTCATTCAAAACTAAAAGTGCTTTAATGCAATCAGTAAATACTGCGTTTTTTGAGAAAATACGCTATATTCGTGTGATCACCTTCAAGTTTCATAACCAAAAATCGCAAATTTTTAAATGAAAAATCCATTCCAAACTAAAATCCTTTATAACTCAGTAAATGAGTGCGTTTTTTAAGAAAATAACTTAATCTGTGATCACTTATGTTTGATAACAAATAATCGATTTTTATAATTGAAAAGTCCTTGAAAACAAAATCTTTTAACTCAGTAATATACGCGTTTTTTTAAGAAAATAAGCTTATTCTGTGATCACTTAAGTTTTCATACCAAAAATCCCTATCGATTTTTATATGAAGAAATTCCATTCAAAACTAAAATCCTGTATAACTCAGTAAATATACCCGCGTCTTTTTGAGAAATAAGCTTAACTGCTGCTGATCACTTATTATTTCATAATAAAAATGCGATTTTATGTTGGAAAAGTTCCCTGAAAACTAAAATCCTTATATAACTAATAATATACTGGCGTTTTTGAAGAAAATAAGGCTTAATCTGTGATCACTTGATGGCTTACATAACAATAAAGTCGAATTTTAATATGAAAACTCATTCAAAACCTTAAAATCCTTTATAACTCAGTAAATATCTGCGTTTTTGAGAAAATTAAGCTTAATCTGTGCGAATCCTTGATGTTTCATAACACAAAATCGATTTTGTTATGAAATGTCCTTGAAAACTTAAAATGCCTTTATAACTCCATAAAAATACTGCGTTTTTTGAAGAAAGAAAGCTTGAATCTGTGATCACTCATGTTTCATAATAATCAATCGATTATCTTAATGATGATAAATCAACACAAACATAAAAACCCTTATAACTCCGTTAATATTGCGTTTTTGGAGAAAATAATCTGTGATCACTTGTATTTCACACCAAAAATACACTTTTATATGAAAATTTCAACACAAACATAAAAATCCTTATAACTCCGTTAATATTGCGTTTTTGGACAAAATAAGCTTAATCTGTGATCACTTATATTTCATACCAAAAATCCACTTTTATATGAAAATTTCAACACAAACATAAAAACCCTTATAACTCCGTTAATATTGCGTTTTTGGACAAAATAAGCTTAATCTGTGATCACTTATATTTCATACCAAAAATCCACTTTTATATGAAAATTTCAACACAAACATAAAAACCCTTATAACTCCGTTAATATTGCGTTTTTGGACAAAATAAGCTTAATCTGTGATCACTTATATTTCATACCAAAAATACACTTTTATATGAAAATTTCAACACAAACATAAAAACCCTTATAACTCCGTTAATATTGCGTTTTTGGAGAAAATAAGCTTAATCTGTGATCACTTATATTTCATACCAAAAATCCACTTTTATATGAAAATTTCAACACAAACATAAAAACCCTTATAACTCCGTTAATATTGCGTTTTTGGACAAAATAAGCTTAATCTGTGATCACTTGTATTTCACACCAAAAATACACTTTTATATGAAAATTTCAACACAAACATAAAAACCCTTATAACTCCGTTAATATTGCGTTTTTGGACAAAATAAGCTTAATCTGTGATCACTTATATTTCATATCAAAAATCCACTTTTATAATATTATATCGCATTTTCGGGAAAAATAAGCTTAATCTGTGATCACTTATTTTTCATATTAAATTTATGATTCTTGTAACAAAAATTCTATATTTTTGTTGTTAATAAAATTTTTAATATAAGTTTAGTTTATTGAGCAAAAAATTATTTAAATTAATTTAGTTCACATTAATTACATTCCCATAAAATGTAATAATTTCTTTATTCGAAAAAAAAAAAAAATATGGAAATATTTATTTAATACATCTAAACAAACTTTTTATACAAAGTAATATTAATTTCAATATATTATCTTGATATTGACGAAACATGTGTTACATTTGTTTATGTATGTGTATACCAATAATAATTTTAAATTACCTCAAATACATACATAACACATTGTATAAAATTTTCTTATAATTTTTTTTTTTTGTATTAAGTAATATTTCATCTTATTATGGCTGGAAGAATTACATACAAATTTAAAAAGTAAAAAAAAAATATACATTTGTATGTATATGTAGCTGCAATATTGTTTCTTTATTCATCGTTCATATTATTTTCATTGACAAATTTTTAAGCCAATTTAAAAACTTGTAAAAAGTTCTGGCTGTCATGAATACGTTTTCAGCTAACGGTAAACTCCCCAACACCCCACATATGTATGTATTTATAGCATTATAACTGGATATATTAAACAGTGGAACTTTCTTAAAAGAATTCTTTATAACATTAGGTGATATATGGACTTAAACAATATTTTTATTTCTAATTCACAGAAACCAGTTTCAAAACAATCTGAAAAAAAACCGAAATTTTTTAAAAATGTTTTCTTTTATTAAAAATTATTTAAATAATAAGTTTATACTTTCAAAGTCCCACTGTTTATTAACATCCGAGTCAGCTATTCAGCCACTTCCTATAACTACTTACATTTGAAAAATTATATCATTGTATGTGTCACATGTATGAAAACAGTGGCATAAAGTTGACATCAAAAACATTACTCACTCATTCAATGGTATTAAAATAACAATATGCATCAGAGATGATAAATATGGTACAAATTTATTATTTTCAGTACAATTATGATGAAAAGGAGTACAATGTACAGCAGCTAATAAAGTTTTATACGTTAGTTGTTATTGAACATAAAAAAGTAAATAATAGGAAACTTTATTTTCCTTTAAAATATATTTTTTTTAAAGCCAAATCAAAATTACGAATTTCCCCTTTAAAAATATGAATATTAAAATGTAGCAAGTGCATTTATTTTAGAATTACCGGAACAATTTACAATTACTGTTTTGAGTTCCTGTCATGCACGCATTTCCAAATAACAACAAGGATCTTTTTGTAAAAATATTTATAAGACCCTTTTATATATGTACATATATAGATGTAAAACTACTAAAGATGTATGCCAGCATTTTCTTATTTTTTTCTTTTTTAAATGCGTTTTAAGAAAAAATAAGCCAAGAGACTATGTTACAAAAACAGCGAAGTAATATAATATTATCGTTTCTTGTTTAAACAAGAAAATACGTAAGTAAGAATGTGAGACTCACAGACCTAGAAAAATACTCGTACATATACACAGACATTTAAGATATATACAAAAACTTATGTATATACCAAAACGTACATATGTATGTATGTGCAAATATGTATGTACATATGAAAATCATCAATTGTTAGTTGATTTTCCGTTTTTTTCTGTTCTTGGAAATAAGGATATAATTTATTTCAATTTATCATTGAGAGATTGGCAAAAGACTTAAATTTAAACGAAAAATATTATTTTAAAATATATCCAAGACTTTATGAATTATGTATTGTTTTTTTTTTTTAAACTCATTGAGATCACTATTTATAAAAATATACATATGTACATGAAACATAGGAATTATAGAAATTAAAAAGGATTAAATAAAAGTTATATGCTCAGATTATTATATGATTATAACAAATTATTTCAATATTCTTATAAAACATCTTTTATTTTGGATCAAAGCCTACTATGAATTCTACGAAATTCAGCGGTTTAAGGAGGGCGTTGGCGTTAAACGCTTTAAATGTTATTAAAATGTAAAAAAGGATTAAATAAGAGTTATAAGAGTTATATGTTAGGATTATTATTAGGTTTTAAAAAATTATTTCAATACTCTTCTAAAACACTCTTCATTTTAGATTAACGCCTTCTATTATTTCTATGAAATTCATCGGATTAAGGAGTGTGTTGGCGTTAAACTGTTTAAATGTTATTAAACTGTATCTAGAGAATTTCACCATTGATTCGGTAAGAAATAAAGGTCCACACGCAAGGAAAAAATATGATTCAGATGACCATAAGCTAACAGCAACATACTATGATTCTAATATATAATTCTAGATTACAATAAGTATATTTGTACATAATCATTATTATGATTTCATTTAATAATTCATTAGTAAATTTTATAACCTCACATATGATTTTTAGTAAAGTTTATAACGTTTTCTTAAAAATCGCTTTCAATTCCACCATGATTTTTATCATATAATTATCTCATATTATCATTTGTATAAACTAATTTTATCATATATATAAACCCAAGTTATTATATTTATAATCTCATTTTATCATACATATAATTTCATTTTAAGATATATATTAAATAATTTCATCATATATATTATCACATTTTATCATATATATAATACCATGTTTTCATATTTATATTTATTTTTATCACAATATGTCGTACATGCATAATACTGTATAAAAATAAACCTTATCAGTTTATATTTGTTCATATATAGACTAAATGAGAATTAATATGCTACGAAATTACTGGATAATAAGCAAATGCAAAAAAAAATGAATTAAT
The DNA here is from genome assembly GCA_001735545.1 of Phormia regina. Taxonomy (NCBI): domain Eukaryota; kingdom Metazoa; phylum Arthropoda; class Insecta; order Diptera; family Calliphoridae; genus Phormia; species Phormia regina. The sequence goes on from MINK01172248.1 coordinate 21,917, forward strand.
GGTTCCAAATTTGTAAAATTAACTGAATGATTGTAGAATTAACTTATTAATTGAAGAGTTAACTAAATTTTGAATTTTTCATAATATGATTTCATACCAAAATATTTATAATTCAGTCAACCATATTAAAATTTTGATAGTGGATAATCATTAAATGATTAAACAGAAACATAAACGTTGCTATCATGAACACGGTATTATTGAAATTAATAAAAAACTACTATATAAAAAAAACTAAAAAAATTTTGAAGCATATTGGAAATAAACCCAAACACAGTGCTCTGTCTATTTGATGCGAAAAAATAAAGCTAAAGCGGAGTTAAAAATATATAAAGTCCAAAAACACAATTTCTTAGAAAAAAATCCTAGTATGACAAGCTTTGTGCAGTTGGGACAAAACAAGAAAGGTCCGATTTAGCATCATGTGATTACGGTAAAAAATCTCTAGTATGGTATTAAATAATATAGTTTTTGTGTCAAAAAAGTGAATTCTCCAAATCTCTCCATTGGATCAAAGGAGAGATATTGTTCTCTTATGAAAAAAAAAAAAAAATGAAGAGCACAAATAAGGTGTCCTAAAATATCAAAAATTTTAAAAGTATATGTATACACTGTTCCAAAAAAGTGACTGAAATTACTATTCAATCTCTAATAGAAGTTTTATCAGAACAGGTCCATGAGTTCATAAATAATGATTAGAACTTTAAAAGTTATATTTCTCTACGAACTCTAATATAATTATGTACACATAGAAAAAAATTGGTTGGATATCGCATATTAATTTTATAATATTAATAAATTTTCTATTAGAATTATCATTATTTTGTTAACAGAAAACAAATTCTATTCTTATATAGATAAGAAGGTACTAATTTTTAAATTTCAGTTCCTATTATAATATAATTGGTAAACTCAACCAATTTATGAACTTTTTAAAATTAAAATAACAATTCAGGAGCGTAACCATATTTAGTATTTTTATAATCGGTTTTGTATCGAATACTTTAATTGTGGCAATCAATAAGTCGTTCAGTAACAGGTATGCTAAACTAATACTGAAAAGAAACCTTTTTTTAATAGCTACATATTTCTTCCTTTCAGAAATCTCAGTTGAAGAGGAAGAATTATATTCTTTCCAGAAACAAAGATATTCCTAACAATTTTTCAAAACTAAGAACTGATATATTTAGTAACTGATAATAGTTGATGCAACCGCCCAAATTCGATTGGCAAACAATTTGGTAGCGAAACTACCAATTGTTTGCCAATCATAAAAAAGGTGTTAATGTAAAAGATATATTAACACCTTTTTTATGATCCCATTACAAGCGTATTTTTAAAAGCATATTTTCTATATTCCTATAACAAAAGCTTACAAAATAGTATCCAACAACCATATTGGATTAAGGATTGAAAGGATTGAGAATTACTTTTTTAAATCGATCGAACGATGTCTGGCCGGCACATGGGACTTTTATGACATAAAGACGAGGCCCCACTTCTTTAGAATGATCAATTAATCGGTCTGGGCCAGAACCAATCAGGTTTGCGAGAGTACAGTGGATTGTAAGGTATCGAGAGTAACATAACTTGCGCTCAACAGAGCAGACACAAACACTCTTCCATGTTTGAATAAAACAAGTTTTAGGACCATGTTACGTGTCATAACGTTATACTGCTGTAGAAAAGATGAGTTCTAAAAGCATTTTTAAAGGAACGAGTTTATTGAATATATTGTATGTCTCGATTACAAATCGTAGGAAGAAAGCTTGTACACATCATACAATTCGTTATGGAATTTATTGGATCAGTGGGGTATAAGTTTTCTCTTTGGAAAAGGACAAGTTTATTGCAAAGACAGTAATTAATATAAACTTTCTGGGGATTTTAATTTCTTTGAAGACGTTAAGAAACGTTTCATGATCTATTGTACAAACATAATTATGAAAAAACTTAGCTTTTGCACTCTTTTACTTTTCATTTCTTTCTGATAAAGACTAAAAGTAATAATCTTTTACGTACTTTTCTTCCACAAATTTTCTCTCACCATCCTTTCTATTTTATTTGAGTCTTATAGAGTTTTTTCTTCCACTATCAGAATACCATTAAGTGATTGAGAATGCACGATTTTTTTCGTGCGCATTATTTGAATAAATGTTTATAAACATATTTGTTTTCGTACTTTAGTTACATCATCTTAAATTATTATTTTCAAGTGTTACAATCGAAACAAAAACTCAAATATATCTAATTGAATAATAGATAAAAAGATTTCCAGAAAATCCAGTAAAAACTTCTTGAAATTTTGTAAAATACTCATAATATTTTAAAATTATAAAACTATATTTGTATACAAATAGAACAGCAGCCTTAAATCTAATCCTTTTTCATCATTAAAAATAATGAGTTTTTTTTTAAGAAAAATAATCTTATTCAGCATTCATCTAATATTGTTTGTTATGCTTTCAAAATAATAAATTTAAACTATGTATGAATATGCCTTAAAATCACCAGTTATTTATAACTGCTTTGGTCCATTTTAATTTATGTCCTATACTTTGAATTTTTATATGCTTTCAAGGAAAATTTATTTCAACACTCACTAGTTTTTCAGCATCATTTAATTGGCAGTTTAACTTTGTAGTGGTTTAGTTAGCGTATGTATCTCAAAGTAGCAAATGTATGAATGTATGTTAATGTGTATGTGTATGTTTGACTAAGTATTAGTGTTGTGTTAATATATTAAGGACATTTTATATACAAATTCATTGTTGTTTTATCCCATAGTAGCTAAGCTTTGTGTTGGTATTGTTTGTTTTAGAAACTTTTTAATTAAACAGATTTACTCTGATTTATTTTGTAAATTTAAGACGCATGTTTTTGGTCCATTAATTGTTTTTGTGGTTGTTATTGTTGGCAGTTAATGACAGTGCAGACAATTTCTTTTACTTTGTACTCTCATCTATATAGAGGTATTTATACAAGTATATTTGAAATGTCTGTATATATTTTTCTGCGAATATTCTATTTTAAGTCTTTTCTCCCCTTTAGTTTAAGGATACAAGCGGTAGAAAATAGTGATTTGTAGATGAAAGCTAAATAAACGACAACGACTACGACAACAATAGTAACAATTTTAGCAGCAACTAAACTAACAACAAAAACCACAGTCCTTATTGTGAAAAAAAAACTCAGAAAATGAAAAACAAAAGCTTAATGGAAATATTTTTATAGAGGAGTTTAGTGTAACGCCTCTTGTTCACAGGGCACAAAGAATAAAGAAAAACATATAGTAGATAGTTGAAGCAAATACAAAAAGCACATGTCATTGTGTGAGGATTTTTATCTTTTAGGGTATTTGAATATTTGTGCGTATAAATATGCGTATATGTATTTATTATGGTGGTCCAAAAGACAAAAACTTTAATGGTCCTCAAGGTATACGTATATATATTGACTGCATCTTTTGCCATACAATTTTTAAAAAGATTTTATTAATTAAATTTGTAGAAAATATATGTCATATTTTACTTTAATAATGAGATAAGATTATCTACTGCGGAGAGTTGAATATCGAGAACATATGGGCACTCGAGGATATTAAGTTTAATATCCCCGTAATTCAATCAATCTACCGACTATGTGACTCTCCGGATGGACTTCAGAAATATCATTAAAGTCCTATTCCCCACCAGATGTGAATGGAGAATATTGAATATATTGAAGAATATGGAACTAAAGTATACACTGAAGGCTCAAAGATGAACTGGGGTGTCGGCTCTGGTGTCTTCTCTAACGACCTTGAAAGCAGAATCCAAAAACACTACCTCGGAAAAACGAAAAATGGTGAAATCTGGATATCGTCAATCAAGAAACGCTCATCGCAACTCATAATAGCATTATTTATTTGGTGTCCTACACAATGAATACTGTTATAGTAGCGCAAAGGAAGCCTAGTAGTAGTCGAAAAATTTTCTGCCTACAGGACCGCAGATAATACAAAAGAAGAAAAAAGTCGTCGAAAAAGTTCATAAATCTAAATTATTTTTCGAAAAAGTTAAACAAAAATCTGGTCTACAACGTACAAAATATTCCTGAAAGTAATGCTAGAAAAAAATTGGGGCGAAAAGGAGACTAAATATACCTACGGCAAGACAATGCGACTAGGGAAGCATTTCATTCATGGCAAATAGTTAGCTCCTTTAACCCTTAAAAGCATGAAGAAGTTCAACACAAAAATGCAATTTATTAAAAATTGTTATTTTTTTATTTAACCAGGAAAAAATGTGTTAGTTCTACTGCATATGCAAATAGCCTGTACTTGTTTTACTTTGACGTTATGACCAATAATTTTTGTTTGAAATTGTCACCTCCAGAGCTTATTCTCTAGAAGTCTTAGCTAGCCCGTACTCATCTATAGAGCGGTTCTGAAACTAGATTTTTAAACAATAATTTTTCTCCGAAGCTGTCACTAGTACTATAAAAGCGTAAAGGGAACGTTTTTAGTGACCAAAAGGTCACTTTTAAATTCAATTAAATTTTGTAAAAGCTATTTCTTTTTTTTTAATTTATGGAATTTTTTATACAAGTTTTTTTAGCCAATAATTTCTTTTCAGTTCTAGGAAATCGTTGTACAACCAGTAATTTGTTCTCTGAACAGAGGTAGAAGTAATACAGGTTTAGTTTTTAAACACCAGTTCTCTAAAACATTCCTTAAAACGAATTTAAAATCAAATTTAGATTCTACTCCACTTGTGTGATACCACTAGTTACGAGGATGTTATAAAATAATGTGAAATTGTTCTGATTTCACCAATTCTAGAACTAATGATTTTAAAACATGTTCTAAAATTTGTATAATATTATTTTATAGTATTAATCGACTATGAACATGTTCTCTTGTCCCAACCCAGCAAAACATCGCCTATTTTTGGTGCTATAAATGATGAATTTTGTTTGCAATGTCCAAAATTTCACCACTTTTTATTTGGGTACCAAACAGTTGTTTTAGATGCTGACTTTTTACGAAAAAAATGGGCTCGCTTGAGATTTGAACCCACGTAGCACAATACTGTCTATATATTACATTACCCATGAATACAAAATTTATGATTTTACTTGCTCCACCGGCAGTTTATGGTAGATGGGGCTATAAAAATAATAGGTATGCAAAAATTGAGTCGATGGGTAGTAAACCGGTTGACTTTGGCTTTTGTCCTAAAACAAGGCTTAAAAGTAAATAATATCTTAATTGCGCCTTAAATCTTTAATTTAACATTTTCCAATAAAATACTATACAAACTCTTTTATTCAGAATTAAATGCAGAAATTTTTGACATAACACCCCTTTCGTCTTGGAGAAAACAAGTATCTATAATATTTTCCTATAAACAAAATACTGAACAAAGATTTGTTGTACTTTCTACGCAACTGATCTTAAGATCTTTCAAAATTAATAAACTTTGTAAAAATTACAAAAGCAAAATCTTCTTCTTTAATATGAAACAAAAGTTTTAAACCTTTTATATAATTATTTCTATACTATCATATTTTTTTTCCGAAAGAGTCTAAATGGTAATTATTTAAGAAATACCAAATACGCAATATCTGTACACTGAAAAAATTACTGTTTAAAACTTTTCAATGAAGTCGTTATTTAATTTTGCATTTAATAAAATAAGATTTTAATTATTGACATCATTATTTAATTAAAATTTTAATCAATTTGTTAGAGCAAAACCAATTAAAGTTTTTAATGATATAAATAATTTCGTATTTTTTCTGTTTAGTAAATTTTGGAGTTGTAAAACCCACTTGTTGTCTATTTTATATCTTCACCCAAATAAAAATCGACCACAGTGACTACAACTTTGGTGGAGTTTTAACCACATTTTTTCCCTCAGTGTTTTTAATAACTATAAAACTTATTTCTGAATTAATAAACTGTTTAAATAATTAGTAATCTATAAAAAGTTACATGTTTCATATAGAAAATTTTATATCTATTCCTTTGCATTTTTATTTTTTTATAAGTAAATAAACAAATTAAAAACTTAATACTTATTAAAAATATAAAAAAGTTCAACAATATTATCTTCACAAGTTTAATTATTTTGAGTAAAAAAAATTAACTAGTGGAAATAGAAATGCCCTAATCTTAAACAGCAATATCTATTTGCAATGTATGTATTTTATAGTGAGTGAAAAAAGCATTTTTTTTTTACAAAATACCTAACGCGGATACAAAATTACACATAATAGTTGCAAGAGAGTTTAACATAGAAAAGTTAAGCCGGAAGTGTAAAATTGTATAAAAGTGTCGTTTACACTTTCTGAGCCAATGGTTACTTCAACTCTTCCTTTTGTTATTTATATTATTCCTGTTATTTATCCTTTGCATTTGTTGCTTTTGTTATGTGTTGTTTAGAGCTGCTATTTAACCAGTTAAATAGTAGTTGCATTTTTTTGTTATTCTTTCCTATTATTTAGTTTATATTCTTCTCTTTTAGTTTGTATACACTACAGTTTATAAAGATATATATTGGTAATTAAAAGATAGTTGGTAACAAGTTAGGCCTAAGCTATTTAAGTTTTGGACAAATCCCGACTTAGGTCCATATAAAACCAGCTACATAAATTTGCGAATGATAATAATGAACAAGAATCTAAAGTCACTTATAGACTCGGTCTAAATTCCGATATAGAAATGCCGAATTTTCCAACAGCGCATACATATCGGTTTAGCAGTGACATCGATCTACCACTGCTGTCAGATATTTTAGGAATAGGAATTTGAAATAAGATCTTTAATAATTGTGATAATAATTATGATATGTTATCTTTATTAAGATCAAGCACAATTATATAGTAAAAGAGCACTTCGGTTGTACAAGGGAAAGGATGAAGAACATTTGAGTTCATTATTAATTAATACACAATATTAAGAGAACAATTCAAGAATGAGCAGAGAAATATTTAATGAAATTAACTGCAGAAAATTGTTATGACTTAATGTTGTTGCTTAGTCTAATAGTATTAGAATAGACGATACTCTTAATTGTATCTGAATTGAAAGAATCCTGGATGCTGGAAAATTTTATTGTAAATTATACTAACAAGGGAATTATGTTATTAAATAATTCGGTACTAAAATGATGTCAGCTTGATGCCAATTGGTATCAATTTTCGTTAACGATTTAACCACGAAGCGTTGATACCATTCTTTTGAGACTAAATTCAATTTTTCTCTAATTGTACCCCCATGAGGAAATGTAAAAGTTATTGGACATGGATCTACTACTCCTTTATACACAGACTGAAACAAAATAGTCATTTAGAAATTAAAAAATCAATCGACATTTAACAATAATTGGTAGATCTCAATATAATAACGTTAGAACTTAGTATTTAGGAACGCTCACATACCAATTGGGAGATCAACAATTGTTATTTAGAAGGTATTAAAATTAACAATTTAAGGGAAGACAGTTAATAAGGTATTGATAAATTCTTTATAAAACTTCGTATTAAATACAGTACTAGCTTGTAATATTGACTAAAGAGTCAAGTGCAAAAAAAAAAAATAATACAAAATTCAAACTAATTTTCAGTACATTTCTAAAAATCTTAATTTTAAAAAAATCCCTTGGCAAAAAAAAAAAAATAATAATAATAAATAAAACCTTTTCTTCCACAACAAACTTAAAATAAAGCACGTTTAAAGACGCATTTCGAGAAAAAAATAATGGTATTCATGACAATTTGGCAAATAATTTTCTTCACTTCTTAAGGTAACTTCAGACTATTCAAGTATTTGATGTTATGTTAACTACTATATGAAATGATTTTAACTAAAAATTATTTGCAAGATCACATAACTTCAAACTATTTTTGTAAAACTAGTGTGAACATAACTTTAGAATACTTTTGACAAACAAATTATGGCATTATATTTACAACTGATAGTTATTTATAATCAAAACGAGAGTTTTATACTCTTTGACTGTCACACTCTTGATTGATTATTCTTTTGGGCATAGGAAAGGATTTTTGAAAAATTTGAAAAAAATGCTTAGAAGCTGCATTAGAAGTCAAAAAGTGACAAAATGTTATATATCGATGTTTTAAAGAAAGTAGCAGCAACTTCTTTCGTTCCTAAACTTACAGAATTATTTAAGAAGAACAGCGACGTTTTCAACTAATCGAGAAAATAAATAATTGTATTCCCATTCTAAAAATACTAACTAAATCTCTAATAGTATTAAATTTCTTTCATATACATACATACACATATACATATGTATACATTTCAAACAGTTTGTATTATAATATAATTTAAAAACTTCCTTATAAAATGATTCGTATAACTTGGAACTGAAAATAAATGTTATCAATACAGTAATTATAGTGGCTGTATTCAGCTTCATTTACCAAACTGGTAAAGTAAACTAACACACACACACACTCATATACTCTCATACACATAGTCATGTAGCTACTAACACGTTTACACCTTTAAAATGATGTTTGCATTTGATGTAATTGCTGCTGCCACCCATAATGCTGCCCAAATTCAATCATAGACAGACTATAGAGACCAACACTGTAACCCACTCACTATAAGTTGTTTATTCAACTCTTATAAACTTAGCTCTATGTATACATGTATAATATCATCATTATGGCAGGAACCAACTCTTATACCAACACAATTACAAAACTTTACCGGATGTTGTGGTATTTTAGTGTTGCATTTTTATTCTTGTACTTGTTTTTTTTTTTGTATTTGTTTCCTGTTCAACATGAGACCTGTCTACTATGAAGTCGTGTTGAGGTTGCAGCTCATGCCTCTATATTCTTACATACTATTGTTGTTGTTATTATTGCTGCTGAGGTTTTTTTCATCACCTACAAACATTAATTTATTTTTTTGTTATTTCATTCAACTTGCCGCTTAACTGGCTAATGACAACAAAAACAACAGCAGCAACAATGATAGCAACAATAACATTGTATACGCAAATAAAAATGTAAATGTTGCGTATTTTTACAATTTTATAAACTGAATTCGAAAAAAAAGTAAATAAATGAAATAAAACAGACAGAAATACATACGAATAGTTAAATATACAGACAATGAGGCAAATAACTAGTTGGTGCAGAGGGGCTGACTGACAGAAGGACGGACAGATAGACGTAAACAATATCATATTTTATATGCAAAACTGTGGTGCTTGCGGTTTTCATATTACATCGTTGTGTAAATACAATTGCAACATGTGTAGGTGGAGGTGAATGGATGCGGTGTAAATGTTAGTGGTAAGTGGCAAATATCATTAATAACTCATTTAATTAACAACGCGTATTTAGAACAATAGAACGAGAGTGTTGTTAATTAAGATTTTAATTTTAAAATTTATTTAAAACCAATTTATTTTTTACATACATATGTACACATTTATTTATTTCAACCAGCAGCATTATTTGTTAACAAACAAAAACACTCAAATGTGAAAAATTAGTAAAACATTTAGATTTAATTTCAAATTTAGCTTTAAAATTATAATTGATTATTTTGGATAATTGTTTCATGTATCTGGTTGCTACTTCAAATAAAAAATAATATTTGAATTGGAATATTAACAGTATGATGTAATTAAATAAGGAAGACATTTAAGCTGTAACCTGCAACCAGGAAATTAATGTCGTCTCTTTAAATATAATTCTAAGCTGATATACACAAACTAATGTTCCAAGCATTCAAAACGTATGCATCATTCAGTTGTCTCTTCATATATTTAAGAGTATCATTCTAGACATGCAATCGTGATACTCCAACTGTAAAATATTGAAATTAATATATCTTCTCCCAGGAGGTACTGCTTAGTACATATAACATTATGTAGCTTCATCAATAAAAACAAAAATTATTTCCTTGAATTGTATTGTTAGATATGTCCTTACTGAATGAAGCAGCATAGTTGACTATTGACCAATCAATTGTTTTGTATGTTGTAAAGGAATTTTTCTCTTTATCCGGGTTTCAAAGTTTGTCATCATTCCCACAATTTTCGTGTGATTAAAATTCCGATATATGTATATCAAAAAAATGAAGATTAAGAAATATGTTCCTCCTTACTTCAATGAATGTTTTTCCGTACCAGTCATCAACTTTATGGCCAAACTTCATATGTAATATATTTTACTTCTTGAGGTGCGGAGAGCATAGAGAGTCAGTAATTTAAAAATAGTGTAGAAAAGACTCCGACTTACTTAACCCTATAGAATTTGTATCTTTTCTCCCTAATTTCCACAATCGCTCATAATGTAGAGCATTGTGGTCAGCAGATGTCCTAGAGATGTATACTATGACTGACAGTATCAAAACCTCAAGAATCGTCTTATCACAAAGATGTTGATGATTTAGACGGAACTATGAGTTGTTAATTCAGCGCAAGAACACTTTTGCGTACTCGATTGGGTCTAATAATGCCGATTTCTTTCTTAAACTCTAATTTGGAAAAATTATAATCTGCAGTACTATGAAAAGATTCATAAATAATTTAAAGAGTCATAATCATGTTAAATATAATTAATTCAACAATTTAAAGAAATCTTTAAAATGTTTTGAATTAAATAAAACAAAAGTTATGTTTTTTCATACAAAAATGTCTTTATTAAACAAAAAAAGAACAAAATTCAATATGTTTCAATTTTCTTAAGGATGATTAAATTGGACAAGTTATAATGATATTCATAATGAAGAAAACCAAAAAAGGAGGAGAATGAAAATGAATAGAAAGAAAATTACTCAAGCATACTAAAAATATTTTGTCTGTTTTTATCACTAACAATAATTCCATGCAAATTCAAAAACACACGCAGTCATACAGACACTCCCACAGACACACGCACATACACACAGAATAGACAGACATACAGCAATATACACATTCATACCATTAATTTTAGTAGCAGCATTCAGTAGCAGACATAGAGGTCCACAAATACATATATTGTGAAACTATGTCTACATACTCCTTAACACAATTCAGTCTTCTATGACACACATAATGTTAATGCCACTCTTGCCAAGATTAACACCCTCCAAGCAACTTTCTTGATGGGAACGCATATAAATCAGGAATTGTATGATAACATAGAATAGATTATTGCGGTCATAGGCACAATTGTGTATTTCACCATCACTAATAAAATTGAATTTGGGCTTCAAAGGATTAGTACACAATATGGCACAATGAGCCTTATTTTGTACCAAGGCCACTGTATCCTTTGCCGAACGTTTCTCTTCTCCAATAATAACGTAACGACTATAAAAGGGACGACCACCGCCTTGAGGTAAGGGCATTAGTTGAGTATCCAAATAAACGCAAAACAAATGGAAAAGTATCTAAAGAGAATAACACATACAACACAACAGGATAAAACGAAAAGAAAATAAAGTTTTATGTTAACAAATAAAGCGTAAATGTTGCCATTTATATTTAAATACATACAGCAGAGTCAGTGGGTAAATGTTCGTCCCACTTGAGGCCATGATACTCAGAACCAGAATTCCAACGATAATCAGCTATGCAGGATCCTTTAGCCAAATCTAGTAAAAATGTAGCAAATAAAAATATTTATTTATTTACTTTTGTAAAATTATGGTTTATGCATGTTTCTTTGTAGCTGCAACAGCCAATCAATCACTTACCCTTGATGCGTTGCACTAAATATTCTTGATTACTTGACATTTCCAAAAATGGCACTATCATTGGCAACATGGGCATATAGAGCGTTACAAATTGTTGACTTTCCACAGTTTTCTTTAGTCTTTCCAAGCCAATGCCACCAATTTGCATATCGTGAAAACCGCGTTGTTTAAATGATTCATCAATATTTCCAATTTCTTTTGTTAAACGTTGCAATATGGTAAAGGAAATCCACTATTTATATAAAATGTTACCCAGGACAACAAAACCAATCATCCAAGAACAAGGATGTAAAGTAAGAAAACGAACGTGCAAAAAAAAAAAAAAAGATGGATAGAACATTCATATAGATATTGTACATCAATTTATTTTTAATGATGATGTTAAGTCATACCGTTCTTAAATTGCCCACATATTGTGCGAGTCTTTCTGATGAAATGCGTTTTATAACTTCAGAGTTACTATCAATTATATTTAAGCCTCCCTCCTCCTTCGATGTTTGTTTATTTTGTGTGGCCGGGGCTAAAGTAAAGCAAGAATTTATAGAGGAAAAAAAATAATGTTGTTTTTGTTGAATATGTAATTTTTATGACGAAACCAATAAGCATAAAGATGCAAAGTAATTTTTTTTTTTTAATCAAAATGAAGGTTGTAAAATAGTATTCAAAGAAGAAAAATATCAAAATAAATTGTATGTAGCAATGTTAAAATGAAAATGTTCTTTAAAAAAAAAGTAAAATTGTTTTGCACCTATTAATTTAAATTAAAAAAAAAATGCAAAAATGAGTAAATGGCAGTTAAAGCAACAAACAAATTCATATAGAACTTTTAAATTTTAGTATTTTCTTTCAATTTTAAATGTTTTTAATTTAAAGGGTAGTCCAAAAAAACGCACGATGTTGTAAAAGAGTCATTGTTTCGTTGTCTGTGTTGACAGTTTTAGCATGCTGTTGAAACCGAATATCTATATCTATATCCTATATTTCTGGCCAAAAGAAGTCCGTTATCATCTAACGTTAGTGAACACCTTCCACAACCTTTTCGAAGTAGGACGTCCCGATGTCCGCCAGCGCATAAACCACACCAAAGTTTTCACTCTTTGTAGATGCATCGGCTTTTATAAAATCACTCGAGAATTTTAATTTTCCCAAATACGGCAATTTAGTTTTTTTTACGAAAGTGTGCTTTGCCACTAATGATTTTCTGAATGGTTGGTTGAACTTTCGTCTGTTCAACCAACCATTCAGCGCATTGAAGGCTTTTGAAATGGTCCATGGTTGAATTTGTCAATCATATTTCTTTTCAACTTCGAATTTTTTTTAACGAAATTTTGATTTCCAATTTAATTTCGAATTTTGAAATTATTTTTTATTTTATTGAAATTTTAAAATTATTTTTATCAAGGCCTTGTGATTTTTATTAGGTTTTAAATTTTGTGTGATACTATTTGATATTTTACATTTTTCATTTTTAAAATAATTTATTTATTTATTTATTTATTTATTTATTTATTTATTTATTTATTTATTTTTTATTTTTAAATTTTTATCAATTAATAGTTTTGAGCACTTATTAAAAAACATTCATATCAAATGTTTAATGTTAAAAAACATTTTTATTATTATTATTATTTTTTTTTTTTGCTGTATTTTGTGAAATTTAAAATCCGTGTTATTTGTAATTTTCTTTTTTCTTTTTTTATTTTTATATTAATTTTTATGATTTTTGAACCTTGTAGAACTTGCATTATGATTTCTGTTTTTAATATGTCGATAATATCACAATTTTAAATAAAAGAATGAAATAACTCATAAATAGTTGAGACAGATAAATCTTATTACCACTACAAAGAAATGTAAAACGAGAAAAGAAGGTATAGTCGGTCAAGCCCGACCATATGATACCCTACACCATTGCATTTGTATACCAAAAATCGGGAAGGAACCAATTACGGAACTATACTTGTATTAAAACTTATTTGTGTTAAATTTCATTAAAATATTTCAATTTCTAAGGTATTTTTGGGTGTTAAAACTCTATTCCAAGAAAACATTTGTATAGGGGCTAGATGAAATAATAGGCCGATCATGACCAAAATCAATAGGCTTCGTCCTTGTACCAAAAAAAAATCATATGTATCAAATTTCATCAAATTATCTATAAAATTGCGACCTGTACTTTGCAATTTATAATATTTTATAATTTTTCTTTTGGACTTATATGATAATGTTGTAACTTGGAAAAGAAAAATAATCACGACAAAGGTACATAAGATACAATAAAACTTTTAAATCAACTTGATTTCCTTTGGAAACGTTTTAAAATATTATAGCTTACAATCAAATTTCGTTCTGCCAAAGTTAATAAAATGACAAATTATTACTCTTTAATAAATACTTAAAAACTATTAGGGACATTAGTATTGGAAAGGAAAGCAAATATAATATAATTATATTAACTTTAATGAGTTAAATAAGATTTTCACGAATGCACGAATACGCACCAGGACGTTATGATTTACTTAATAGAGAATAATTTTAAGAATATTGACATACATTTTTGTTGCTTATTTTTGAATATTTAATTTTAATATGGGCTTCTTATTTTATTATATATTTCTAAGAGAAAATCATTTTCTTTTTCATCATACTTAAGCAATTTAACTGTCATATTTTCACATATTTTATACTTGAGATCAAAATTTTGTATATTTTTAATTTTTTTTAAGTACACATTTCAAATCCTATTTCCATATTATACATTTATAGAAATTTATGTAATTTTCTGAGACAATGTAGTAGGATTGAAGTTTCTAAATAAAAAATTAAAATTGTTTTTGGCATGCGTTTTTAGACATAAAAATATTGTAAGAGAACATTTTTTAACATAAAGGGACTATTTTTCTATTTTGGGTATTGGTATGCTCATGAAACACTTAATTATATTTTCATATATTTGAGTTAATCCTGCTTACAGTTAATAACTTAATTTGTACTATTTCCTGTTTAGTTTTCAAGCTTTATTTTGTTGCAATACTATCTTCAAAAGTTATTAATTAAATTTAATTTTATACTAATGTAAAGTAATTCTTGCTGCCATTGCCATATTTGTGTGCATGTATATAGTAAAAATCGACTTACCTGGTGATGGTGCCAATTGATATAACGATGTTTTTAATAGATTAGCAGCTGTATTACAATAATTCCAAAATGAGTTAATTGAACCTCCTGTATGAAATGTTTGATTAACATCTGTTATTTCTGTCATACTGTATTCTTTGCGTGAAACATCCCTAAAATGATATTATGTGTTAAGATTTTACAAAAGAAATTATAATAGCTTCTTAAATATAATTAGGAAGTCAACAGGGTAAACAATTTAGCGAAAATTATTCATTTTTTTAAATAAAACACAACAAAATTAAAATTTTATTTTTATATGAAAATCACAGAAGTACAATTTATTACTACCAAAAAAAGAAAGACTGTGATTACTTCTTTTTTAATAAAATTTTCAAATAATAATGAAAAATCTATATACAAATAAACATCCTTGACTTTAAAGTTAGAAATGTAAAACATTTAGCTGAGATCAAAAATTAAGTTTTCATAATATATTATTTCCAAATATAAAAAAAAAATGAAATCTGTACGCTACTTAGAATCGTAATTGAAAATATATACAGTTACGGACACATAAATGAGTTCAGGAATATTTAATTAAATATGTTTTTAATTTTCGACAAAATTTTATGCAAAATTATAAAATTTTTAGTGCCAAATCATTGAGTTATATTTAGGGTATTCACTCTAATATTATTTGTTCGATAAATCGACAAATTAAAATCAAATAATGGTTCAATTAAATTAAAATTAGGAATTTCGAGTAATTATGCCAATTAATCGAATTCGAGTAAAAAATATTTTTTTAATCTGGTATGTCACAGAAATTTTTCGGAAGTGAAAATTTTCGATTTAATTGAAAATAGAACTAATTATAATGCCTACGTGTGCATTTGGGAGAAAGAATTATTTTAAATTTACAATAAATTTGTTCATTAAATGGAGAAAAGTATATGTGACAAATTTATTATAAAACTTTATAGAATTTCTTATATGTTTACACAAATATTGTTAGAAAATTAAAAGTTGAGAAACATTTTTCCACAAAATTGAACTAAAATATAATCACAGGATCACTATAATATAAATAAATCTCCGATACTTAAAAATATTGTACAAGTATTTTGACGAATTTCTATTTGCTTGTCCAAATTGAAATGTGAGGTTATGAGTTATGAAAAAACGCTTATTATTGAATAGTAGACAAAAAAAAACTCATTAATTTTAAAAATTTAAAAAAGTCGAGTAAAATGAATACTCTAATTACTGTTATATGGTGAAATTAAATTATTATTATTATTATTATCGGTACATCGTCTTAAACACAAAAGAATTAAAAATTTCTTTACACTTGTTAAACCTCCAGAAAGATATTAAGCATAAAAACTGAAATAAGCAGAATTTCAGTTCACTAACTCAAAATATTCCAAATGATTTATTACTATAAATTTCATTGCTTTGCATTAAATTTGGCCACAAATTAAACAATTTCAAATAAATATTCTTGAAACCATTTTTTGTCCGTAACTGTATTTAAAAACAAATATAACAGATCTACTTACTTTAAATAACGCTGCAAGCTAATATGATCCGTAATTTGCTCATCTCTCTCATATTTTTGATAAGGAGAAACAAAGGGTGAACTAGTATCTTCCACTGCACTTGCATTAAAAGTGGAATTATTCATCATTGAAGAATTCCAAGAAGCATTTTGTAATTGATGCTGTTGTTGAGGACTAAGACTTTGGCGGGGTGGTGTAGTGCGTGTATAACTCCAGTTAGGTGAATTAGCACCACGAGCTAAAATATTATTAACATTAAGCATAATTTCTATAATAAAATAACTAAAAAATAGTTACATTCATTAAACGAAGAATGCCAACTAAGTATAGTATTATTCACATATTGTTCTTGACGTTTATCACTAAACTGTTCCTTCTTTTTGGGAGTTGTAGTTATAAAAGAATTATCTGCAATATAATAAAGTCAGTACTAATTTTATATGGAAATAACTTAAAAAAAAACAAACCATTATCATCAAATTTCATAAGATTTTTCTGCTGCATTGTCCCTTGCACTGGTTGTGTATAAAAGATGTATAAGAAATACTTGAGAAAACAGGCCAACATACTTAGACCAACTATGGCAGCTGCAGCATATTCAACATAATACCAGTTGGACTCAGCATACGGACACTTATTACTTATATCAAACATTAGAATGGCCAAGAGAACTACATTAAATGAACCCCATTTTAGGTAATATTTTGCCTTAGAAGCTCTTAATTTCAAATCCAAACTTTGCTCCACTAAAGCATTTTGTTTTAATGGCGTGCTGAAGAAAAGATTGTTGATATTAAACAATACTAAGTTTTGCATGTATTTAATACTTACCAAAATGAATTCATACAATTCATTTTAGTTTTTTTTTTATAAATCTTCTAATATCTTTCCGTTTAATAACTACTTAAGAATATAAAACTTGCAAAAAACTGCGAATATATAAAAATGTTTCCCGGCGCCTTTTTTGTTTGCCAGCTGTTTCTAGAGGTTATGTCAATAGTGCTCCCAAGTTTTATAAGAAACAATGATGCCATGTAATTGTGTTTGAATTAATTGGGCCGTGCTTACACTAAATACATACAGGGTTGTATGCTGTAAGAGAAACCGTTAATTTAATGTATATTAACGCTTTAAATGATTATACATTAAGATTTAAATAAACAATTTAATTCCACTGAAACATAATGCAAAAAAGTTTAATATTAGATAAATATATTTTTGTTCACACTGTAACCACAGCTTGATGTGAAATTTTGTTATTCTAATTCAAATTATGAAAAATTATAATCACTAACTTTAAATAATAATTTCAATTTTTTTATTAGATTTTATGGGAACTATATTTTTTTCCAAAATAGTATAGAATCAAAACAAACGAACTGTTAGTTTTTAATCAGAAGTCTAGAAAGTGGTATTTAACGTGTCTCAGAGCACTTGAATTCGAAATGTGACAAAAAAAATATATTTTAGCAAATATTCGAATGAAACAATTGTATTACTTAAAATACATCTGTAGTTACTTGAATATGAGCTTTAGTCCTTATAAAATAACATAAACCTGTTCACAGCTATGGTCAAAAAATGTTGATATATTTAACGGTCGTTTCAAAACTCAAATTCCATTTTTTTTTTTTTTTTTTTTGATACTTTGTTTAACAAATTTAAATATTTTTGGTTGATCTCATTTATGGATTTATGAACAACAGATTACGGAAAACAGTAAAAAAAATAGGTCAATACCTTTTATAGTTTGCCTGTATCTGCATTTGGAATTCAGCGGATTTCGAGAAATTTTTTATGTAGTATTTTGAAAAATCAGCTTTTTTATTACATTGTTGTGTATTTTAAATGGATTTTTTTTTAAATTTTATAATCCACATAATTCTAAATATAAATTAAGAGTTTCATATAATTTGAATGACATTAAACCATAAACTTTAAAGGTCAAACGTGAAATTTTGTAATATTTGCAATTTTTGATAGAAATTAATCGAAATTTTAACTATTTTTCTTTAGATTATCATAAAACTTAAGAAATTTATTTGTTAATAATCGATATTTACAATGACAGTGAAAAAATTAAATTAACTTTTAAACGGCCTTGGGGTCAAAATGGTCCCGCTGTTTTAAAAACATGCCAATTTTAATATATTTCAATAAACCCGTTTTCAATCCAACGTTGTGCATACCTCGCCGAACTGTCAAATTGTTATTGTATTTGTATATTATATTTTTCCGCGTTTATTTAACTTTCTTCTTTTATTTTCTGCATTAGTCTACATAATACAAATTTTTATCAAGACAAACGTTACAAAATTATCTTAATAAAGATTTGTCTAATGTAGACATAATTTGTCGGTATTAGCAGCGTTAAAAGAAAATTGTTAGCACTCGAGCTCTGATAACTTTGTCTTGATAAAGTTTGGTAAAAGACGCCATCGTGATTGATGTTAGTACTTTTTATATGACTTATTATGATATACGTTTATCCCTATAATTTACAGAAATAAAAAAATTATCTGCAACTCAAACAAAAATTTTACGTTTATTTTGATATAAATTTCTCTAGCATACCTTCAAATACCTGTCAAATTTGAGAGTAACCATTTTTTATATTATATAACATCTTAAACAAGGGGTAAACGTATTGTAATAAATCTTATAAGATTCAATATTTTCGCTCAGTCACAGGGTAAACATGTACTTTTAATTTAAATTTTTTAACCCAATTTTGAAATTGAAACGAAATTATTTTTTTAAATAAGGAATAACCATTAAAAAAAAGCAATTAAAAAAAAAAAAAAAATAGAGAAAAAGATATAGTCGGTCAAGCCCGAC
>MINK01172249.1:0-15567 GCA_001735545.1 Phormia regina
TATATAAAATTTATTTTATTTATAAAAAATTAAGAAATTTTAAAGGAAATACTAATTTTGTAATTGTTTACATCATGTAAACAATACGAAAATGAAGTTAAATCTAATATAAATCAAGAGATATATAAGAATTGTTGCAAATTACTATAAATTTTAATTGTTTACATTATTTACATCATGAAAACAATAGATAAATAATAAAAAATCCTAATAAAAATTAAGAAAAATGTCAAAATTTCTGTAAAAAACTTTAAATTGAATTTATTACATTATTTACACCAAGTCAACAATAGGTAAATAATGTCAAATCCAAAACAAAATTAAAAAAAAAATAATAAATTGAATTTCTTACATTATTTACATCAGGTCAATAATTGGTAAATAATAACAAATTCAAATTAAAATTAAGTAAATCTTAAGAACTTTTGTAAAACACCATAAATTTTAATTGTTTACATTATTTACATCATGTAAAAAATATGAAAATAATGACAAATCTAATTAAAACTTAAGAAAAATCATAAATTGAATTTTTTTCATTATTTACATCATGTCAACAATGGGTAAATAATGTCAAATATAAATGAAAATTAAGAAAAATTTTAAAAAATAAATTGAATTTTTACATTATTTACATAAAGTCAATAATAGGTAAATAATATTTAAATTAATTAAAAATTAAGAAAAATTCAAAATATGCCTGTAAAAAACTTTAAATTGAATTTATTACATTATTTACATGAGGTCAGCAATAGGTAAATAATTTGAAATCCTAACAAAAAATAATAAAAATGTAAAAATTTCTGTAAAAAATAATAAATTAATTTTTTACATTATTTACATCTGGTCAACAATCGGTAAAAAATGTACAAAATAATTAAGAATTAACAAAAAAGTTAAAAAATTTTGTAAAAAGTAATAAATTTAATATTTTACGTTATTTACATTAGGCCAGCAATAGGTAAACAATTAGTAAAAAATGACAAACTTGGGATAAACTGAAGAATAATGAAGAAAATAATATAGAAATAGATAAAAATAATTCTTTACATTGTTTACATGATTTAAATAATAAGTAAATAATATAAAAAGTACCATACGATTGCAAAAAATTAATAATTTTGGAAGAAAAATTTAATTTTTTAATTCTTTACATTGTTGATCTCATGTAAACAATCGGAAAATAATGTTTAACATATATAAATCTCCTAAAATATGATTAGATTAAATTATAAGATTAATTACAAATTAATTTTCAATTGTTTACCTTGTTGACATGATGTAAAAAATTAGTAAATCCATGAAAAAATTTATGAAATGTATATAAAATGAATAAAATATTAAATAAACATTAAATTTCAATTATTTACATTGTTTACATGATGTCAACAATAGGTAAAAAATGTCAAATTTAGAGAAAAAAATCAAGCGAAATGAAAAGAAATTAAACTACAATATAAAATTAATTTTTTACATTGTTTAGGGGATGTAAATCATGGGTAAATAATGTAAAAATAACATAAATAATAATAAAAATAACAGAAAATAATTTAAATAAGAGTTAAAATGAATTGTTTGCTTTGTTTACATCATGTAAATATTAAAAAAAAGACTTTAAATTCATAAATAATTCAAAAATAATTAAACATGTTTAATGCATAAATTAAATTTTTAATTCTTTACATTGTTGTTGTCATGTAAACAATTGCTAAATGATGTAAAATATGCAAAAAACTGCTAAAAATATGACTAAAATATTAATAAAATATAAATTTTTAATTATTTACATTGTTTACCTAATGTCAACAATAGGTAAATAATGTAAAATTTAAAGAAAACTCTTGGAAAATTAAAGAAATATTATAATATAATGAAAAATTTCTATTTTACATTGTTTACATGATGTATACAATGTGTTAATAATGTAAAAATTATTTAAAATTTACTAAGAAATGTTTAACTTACAAACAAAATTAAAATTTTTAATTTTTTACATTGTAAATATTATGTAAATAATGTAAAATATGAGAAATATATATAAAACTGCTAAAAATATAACTAAAATATTAATTAATTGTTGGTTTTTAATTATTTACATTGTTTACATAGTGTCAACAATAGGTAAATAATGTCAAATTTAGAAAAAAATTTAAAAATATTAAGGAAATAATTAAAATTTATTAAAAAATAAATTTTTTATATTGTTTACATCAAGTAAATAATGTAAAATGCATGTAAATCTTAAGAAAAATTAAGGAAATAGTATTAAAAACTATGAAATATATAATTTTCTATTGTTTACTTTAGGTCAATAATAGGTAAACAATGTAAAATTTGCAGAAAATGTAGAAAAAATTAAGATTTAATTATAATAATTCACAAAATAAATTGTTTACTTTATGTAAATATTAGAAAAAAGAGTGGATTTTTTGTAAATTTACTAGAAAAAGCTTTAGAATGTTATTGACATTTTTGTAAATTTATTTATTTATAAGATTTTTCTTGGTAAGATTTTTCTGGCTATATTATTAACATTTTATTTTTATATTTTTTTTTAATAATTCTTAAAATAATTTGTTTAAAAATTACTTTATTTTTTTGGTTAAACCCCTGCTGCGTGAATAGTTTTACTTTAATTAGAAAAAAATAATTGAAGGAAAAAAAAAGAACCGCAAATATTTTGTTTTTGTTAAAAAAAATACAAAATATTTTAACAATAAAGCAACAACTAAAGGTGCAAATTTGTGATGATTTGTTTGGGAAGTTATTTGTGTGCAAAAATTATTTTCAAAAGTTCATTAACTTTAAAATTAAAAGAAATTAAAATTAGACATGTTAAATTAAGCAAAAGAATAAATTTTTATAAAAAAAGTTTAATATTTTAATAAAATTATAGTGATATTTAAAATCTTAAATATTTTTTTTTCTTTTTTTTCATTTTAAATTTAACCTTTTAAAATTATTTTGAAGATTAATTACTTGTCTTTTTAAATCATAAAGTTTTTAATATCAAATTTTTATTTTTTTTTATTTTTTATTAATTTGTTGTTGTCTTACGTAAAATTTGGAATTTAAATTTTTTTCTTATTTCGCAAAATGAAACTGTTTGTACATAAATTGATTAATTGTTTATATATATTTTTTTAAACTTTTAAAGTTTTTTTCTTGATTTCTTTTTAGTTATAAGAAAATGAATTTTAAACCTTTTATAGCTTAAGGGTTTTATTTTTAAACATTAAATAATTTTCAAGATTTTAATCGTAATTTAAAAGCCTATTAAATTACCTTTTGTTGGAAATTATAAGAAAGAATTTTATTTTAAATGTTTATAATAAAAAAATCATGGGAATTTTATTGATTAAATTCTAATCAATCATGAGCATTTTTTTTTGCCATAAATTTAGGTTATAGAGTAATATTTATTTTTAGCGAAATCACTACAAGAAACAATTTTTTTAAATAAATTTAATTTAAAAGCATAAAAAATTGTATTAAAATAAATAAAAAATTATTAATTTATAAATGTTTATTTTATAAAAAACTTATCATTTTGCTTAAAACAAATTAAAAAAAAATACATATTTTTAAGTTAAGAAAAAAAAAAACTTATCTTGTTACACTTAAAAATGTCAGTTATTTTATTCAACATGTTACTTTTTGTTTTATTCAAGAATATTTCCGAAATGTTATAACAAACAAACCAACCAAGAAAAAAATGTACATTTAATGTTAAAATACCTTTACGAACAAAAAAAAAAAAAAAAAAAAAAAAAAAAAAAAAAAGCTAAATTATTGCCACAGCAAAAAAAAAAAAAATAATAAAAAAAAAACATTAAACTTAACCAAGTATTGGCGGCTTTTAAACGTTTGATGTTTTTCTTAGTCTTTACTTTGTCAGAAAGTGAGAGATAGAGAGAGAGAAAACAAAATATACAGCGCTTTCCAGAAAGACGTTCTTCATTAATTGTCAATGATGCCAGTCAGCCAACCAGCCAGCCAACCAACATAAGTATTTGTTACCTTTAAACTGTTTTAGACTTTCTATGAAATAATCATCTTCATTTGCTACTTCATTTAATTATAGCAGCATTAAGCCACAATAATCTTTAATAATAAAAAAAGGGTTATTAAATGTTACGCACTTTGTTATATTTACTTTTTTTCCTTCATATGATAATTAACACATTTTTCTTTCAGATTTTTTTTTTTCAAAACTAAATTCCTTTAAATTATCTTTTTTGCAAAAACAAAAGAATAAAATATTTATTTAAACAATTTACTTAATAGCTATTTAAGTTAAACAACAAATAAATGTTATTTTTTTCCAGGAATAAGGAAAACAAACAATTCTCATCTTGTTCATCATGTTCAATTATGAAAGGTATACAATAATAATGTATACTTGAAGTATTAATTACTCAAAGTAATTATGTGAAAGGTAGAAGGAAATATTACAGGTAAATTATTAAAAGAATTATAAATTATTTTATAACTAACAATTCATTGGGAAAATTTTTAATAATTTCCTAAAGGATATAAAGGATATTTTATGAATTAAATAAATAAATATTAAGTGTTAAATAAAAAAGTACTAACACAGAATTTTAAGTCGATACTAAGATTCACTTTTATGTGATTCCCGATACATGATCTATGTACAATTATAGACGGATCTTCATGAAAACATTTATACCTATAAATATGTTATTTGCGTCGAATATTAAGTTGATACTAACATTTTTATGGGATTTATGCATATTAAAGTGTTTTTCGGAAGAGGGGTTTATATGAGAGCTATGGCCAATTATGGACCAATCGGCACGAAATTTGGAATACGGATATAGGCGTAAAAAATGCATATATAAAAATATTTCTACTTTTAAGGCATTTAAGAGTGTTAAAACTCAATTCCGGGAGGTTATATGTATGGGGGTTAGGTAAAATAATAAACCGATCAGGACTAAATTCAATGGGCTTTGTCCTTTTGCAAAAACAATCATTTAGAATATAAAGTAATTAATTGCTTTTAATTATGTAAATAATAAAATCGTGTATTTTTTATTTTTTAAACCAATTTTACCTAATTTATCTATTGTTTACCTTAAGTAAATATTGAAAAATAAGAAATTAATTTTTACTTTTATTATTTCCCTGATTTTAAGAGTTATCTATCCATTATTTACCCATAAATGACATAATGTAAACAATGTAAAATTAAAAAAAAAAAATAAAATTCTTAAGTATTTAAAATTTGTTTCCCTAATATTACGTATTTTTAACATTATTTACCTATAATTTACATGATGTAAACCATGTAAAATATTTTTTAAATAAAATATTCTTAATTATTTACCTGATTTTTCACAAATTTTATATTTTTACATTGTTTACATGATATTTTTTTAATTTAATTTTTTAATGTTTTTAACGTTAACATAATTTTTTACATTATTAACCACTTTTTCCATTACGTAAACAATGTAAAATTTTCAAAAACTAAAAGTTCCAAAATATTTTAATGATTTCTAATTAAATTTTTCTATTTTTTATATTATTTAGCTATTGTTTACATGATATAAAAAATGTCAAATTTTTAAAATTGAACTTTCTTTAGTAATTTTATCATTTCTTATGAATTTTACATTATTTACGTATTGTTTACCTGATGTAAAGAATGTAAAAATGTAAACTTTTTTTTATTAATTTGGCATAAATCCTTATTTACTTACTGTTTACATGATTTTTTATTAATTAAATTATTTGCCAATTGTTTACACTGTGTAAATAATGTATATAATTAATTTTTTCAACATTTTTCATATTTTATTAATGTTTTCGTAAATTTTACTATTTAACTATTGTTGACATTGTGTAAATAATATAAATAAACCAAAAATAATTTTTTTTAAACGTTTTGACGAAATTTTAGCTTTTAATTACATGATGTAAATAAAGTAGAGAATTAATTTGTTGCATGTTTTATCATGTTCTCTTAATTTTCTTTAGTTTTTTATAAAATTTTATTTTATTCCAAATATTTATTCATTTTTTTATTTTTTACATATTCTTGACATAACGTAAACAATGTAAATAATTTTTTTCTCAATAATTTATATAATATTTTATTGATTTTCAACATTTACTGATTTTTAATTGCTTTATGATTGTTGACATGATGTAGACAATGTAAAGAATTATTTTTTTTTTTTTTAAAACAATGATATTTTTTCGACATTTCATTATAAATTAAGACATTTTATATTTTTCTACTTATTTGAAAGTTATTTTTACATTGTTTTGTAATTGTCAACATAATTTAAACAATGTAAACAATTATATTTCTTAATAAATTACGATATTTTATTGATTTTGTATTGTTAGAAATAAATTTTATACTATTTATCTATTGTTTACATAATGTAAACAATGTAAAGAATTATATTTCTTGTTAATTTTTGAAGTTTTCTTGATTTTTATTTGTTTTAAACTAAATTTTACATTATTTATCTATTGTTGACACGATGTAAAAAATGTAAAGAATGAAATTTAAAGATATTTATGACATTTTATTATTTTCTTATTGTTTAAAGTAATTTTTACATTGCTTACCAATTGTCGACATAATGTAAACAATGTAAAGAATTTGATTAGGTAATATTTTATAATATTTTCATGATTTTGAATTATTTTAAATAGATTTTACATTATTTACCAATTGTTGACATAATGTAAACAATGTAAAGAATTTAATTTAATAATATTTTATAATATTTTCATGATTTTGAATTATTTTAAATAAATTTTACATATTTTACCTATTGTTGACATGATGTAAATAAGGAAAATAATGAAAATTAAAGATAATTTATGACATTTTATTGTTTTTTATTAATTTATCGTGTTTTATGCATTATTTACCAATTGTCGACATAATGTGAAAAAATTCATTTTAATTACATTTTATAATATTTTCATGATTTTGAATTACTTTAAATTAATTTTTACTATATTTACCTATTGTTGACATGATGTAAATAATGTAAAGAATTAAATTTTATGACATTTTATAAAATTTTCATGAATTTTTATTGTTTTCTTATTATTTAAAGTTAATTTTACATTGTTTACCAATTGTCGACATTATGTAAACAATGTAAAAAATTCAGTTTAATAATATTTTACAATATTTTCATGATTTTGAATTATATTAAATGCATTACATTATTAACCTATTGTTGACTTGATGTAAACAAGGTAAAGGATGAACTTTAACGATTATTTATGATATTTTATCGGTTTTTTAATTATTTAATGTTCTTTTTCCATTGTGTACTAATTGTCGACGTAATGTAAATAATGTAAAAAATTCAGTTTAATAATATTTTATAATATTTTCATGGATTTTACTTATTTTATATTTAATTTCACATTATTTACCTTTGGTTGACATGATGTAAATAATGTAAAAAATTAACTTTTACGATATTTTATTATGTTTACATGAATTTTAATTGTTTTAAATAAATTTTACATATTTTACCTATTGTTGACATAATGTAAACAATGTAAAAAATTAAAACAAACAACTTTATTATTTTACTTCTGAGTTTTTGTAATATTATTATTTTTTTCCATTATTTTCTTACTGCAGACTAATCTATACTCTAGCCTACTACTGTCCAGCCTATAGTCTAGTCTTTAAACTTCTCTATAGTTTGTAAATTAATCCATACACTAATCTTCTGTGGAGTTATTTATTTACATAGTTTTCTTATTATTTCCTAAGTTTTTTACAAAACATATTCAAATTATATAATAAATTAAAAAAAATAATAATTTTTTAAAGAAAAATCGAAAAAACCTCTAACAAAATATTGTTTAATGTCATGCCTTAGTGATTCTCTCTTTTTTTTGCAGGAATTTAATCAGAAAAAAACTCTTAGCCACTTAAATGAAGAATATTGTATAAACAAGGAAAACAAACTTTGCAAAAAAAACTTCACTAAAATCGAACTTAATCATAAATATTTCTTTTTATAGCAAAAATATAATAAAAAAAAATACAAACTTTTTTTCCACAATAAAGACAATGGAGGGTAATTGTATGAAAATTTATAACAACAACAAACTATACAACACTATGATAAAAAATAAACCAACATACATTTTCAATACAATAACAAATACACTATATAGAGTGGATGGCTGCACTTGCACTCACTTGCAGAGCAAAAAAATAAAAAAATGAAAAAAATATGAGTAATCAACCACACACGATGAGTAAAGTGCAATAACAACAACAACAACACACATACAATAAACATAAAACAGTTTCTTTATTTCTTTGGTAAATTTTGTTATTGTTTTTATGATTTTCTAGTGTTGCCAAAAAGATGAAAACTTTAAGATTAATTTAAAAATGTAGGTGTTAACAAGAGGTGGGGGTTTTTGGTGAAAAAAAGAAAAACGTTAATAAAATTTTTATAATTTTTTTTATAGTTGTTGTATTTTAATTTTTGGTGTTAAAGAGGCCATTTAACTTAACTTTTTAATGCTTGCTCTAAATTTTGAGGGTTTTGCAATTTTAATGGAATTTCCCTGATTCGTTTAAAATTTAGGTTTTTTTTCAAAATTTTTTTTTGCTGTTTTTTTGAAAATAAACAAAATTTCATCAATTGTTGACATTTGCAAATTCTTGTCACATATCGAGCGAGACATTTGCTGTTAATTTTTTTCTTTTATTTTTTGTTATTTATCAATATTTGCTGGTTTAGCATTTTAAATTGGTACAAATAACAAAATGCTTTTTATTTTTTTTATATTTTTAAACTAAAATGTTAATTTTGCAATATAATAAATTTTGTGTGTGTTTCATTTTATTGTAAGAAAAAAAATGCGTCCAAGAAGTTATTTAAAATTCTATAAAGGTATTTTTTTATTTTGTTAGTTGCTTATATGAATGACTGATGGACGGACGGACAGACGTTTGGACTGCTGATAAGTACGAGTTCAACATGAAAATTGTTTTGTAAATTGATGATGATTTTGATTATCATAAAATTGACACAAATTCTTAAGCATTAAATTTAAAAGTAATCGATTTTATTTACCGTTAATGCGAAAAGGAATTTAATGCAAATTTTGTTATATTTCTTTTACTTTAAAAGAAAGTTTTGTTTCTTTTGTAAAGGGGTTGAGTGAGGGGTTTTTCAGCTTAAAATCATGTTAAGAATTTAAGATGTTTTTTGAAAAAAAGAAATCTAGAAATAAGAAAAGTAAAAGTTTAAGAGAAATTGTTTTTATTTTTTTTTAAATAGAAACAAATTAAAAATAAATAAATTTTAATTTGAAAATAAAAATTCTAAAACAAAATAAAGGAAATAATAAAAAAACTTAACTCAAAAACATAAATCAACAATAAAATCTTTTTATAAAAATAATAAATAAAGTAAATTGATTGTTATTATTTTTATAAAAAATAAGTAAATAAGAATAAATATACAATAAAAAAAAATCAAATAATTTCATAAAGTAACCATTAGATTTTAATAAAAAACCGGTTTAAAAAAATAATTAAACGTTTTATTTTGTAAATAAAACTCTTCCTTAATAAGATTCTAATATTAAATGTTCTAAAATTTATAAAAAATCTCAAAATTTAACAAAAGTAACCACTTACTTTTTAAA
The DNA here is from genome assembly GCA_001735545.1 of Phormia regina. Taxonomy (NCBI): domain Eukaryota; kingdom Metazoa; phylum Arthropoda; class Insecta; order Diptera; family Calliphoridae; genus Phormia; species Phormia regina. The sequence continues at coordinate 9,688 of MINK01172249.1, forward strand.
GTAACCATTCTATTTTTACTTTAAATTGAAAAAACGTTCTAAATAATTCTTTTTTGAATAAATTGTTAATATTAAATCATGGAAAATTAACAAATTTCTTAATATTTAACAAAAGTAACCGCTAAATTTTAAAAGTAACCGTAGAATTTTTGTTAGAAATTTAAAAACTTAGCTTTAAAATGGAATTCTCAATGATATATTACAAAAATGATCAATTTATTATAAAAATTTATATAATTTTGGAAAAAGTAACCAATAAATTTTAAAAGTAACCATTTTAATTTTGCTTTAAATTGAAAAAATGTTCTAAATAATTCTTTTTTGAATAAATTGTAAATATTAAATCATGGAAAAATAACAAATTTTTGAATATTTAACAAAAGTAACCGCTTAATTTTAAAAGTAACCATTGAATTTTTGTTAGAAATTTAAAAACTTAGCTTTAAAATTTAAGTCTCAAAGATATGTTACAAAAATAATTTATTTATTATGAAATTTTATATAATTTAAAGAAGTAACCACTTAATTTTAAAAGTAACCATTTTATTTATGCTTTAAATTGAAAAATGTTCCAAATAATTCTTTTCTGAATAAATTTTTTATATTAAATCATGGAAAAATAACAAATTTCTGAATATTTAACAAAAGTATCCACTTAATTTTAAAAGTAACCATAGAATTTTTGTTAAAAATTTAAAAACTTAGCTTAAATTGAAGCCCCAATGATATGTTTTATGCCCTAATCATAACATTAGAATTTTATTGTTTATGAATTTAATTTTTATTATTTGAATAAAGTAATCGATTACTTGTTTTAAGTAACCATTTGGATTTTAAAGAAAAATACCATAAAAACTGCAATATGACTTTTACAATGTAAAAAATATTTAAAATTAAACAAAATTTCAGGGTAAGGAAAATGGTTACTCAATAAATAACCTATTACCTTTTTAAGTAACCACTTGATTTGAGAGGAAAATGCTACGAAATTTATTATTTTGTATTAAAATATCAAAAATCTTCAAAATTTAGCAAAATTCAAGAAAAAATAAAACGGTTACTTAAAAAATAACTAGTTACTTTTAAAAGTAAACGATTATTTTTTAAATAATCATTTGGATTTCAATGAAAAATACAAGAAAAATTGCAAAACGGCTTTTAAAATGTGAAAAATCTTTAAAACTAACAAAATTTCGGGATAAGGAAAATGGTTACTTAATAAATAACCGATTACCTTTTTAAGTAATCATTTGATTTGAAACAAAAACGCTAGAAAATTTATGATTTTGTATTAAAATATCAGAAACCTTTAAAATTTAGCAAAATTCAAAGTAAAAGAAAACGGTTACTTAAAAAGTAACTGGTTACTTTTAAAAGTAACCATTTAAATTTTAATGAAAAATGCTAAAAAATTAATATTTTTGTATTAAAATATAGGAAATCTTTAAAATTTAGCAAAATTCAAGGACAAAATAAACGGTTACTTAAAAAACCGATTACTTTTTAAGTAACAATTTGATGGAAAAATGTCAGAAAATTATTATCTTCATATTAAAATATCAAAAATGTTTGAAATTAAACGAAATTAAAGAAAAAATAAGCGGTTACTTAAAAAATAATCGGTAACTTTTTTAAGTAACCATTTGATTTGAAAGAAAAATGCTTGGAAATTTTTATTTTTGGTATTAAAATATCAGAAATCTTTAAAATTTAGCAAAATTCAAGGACAAAGTAAACGGTTACTTAAAAAATAACCGGTTACTTTTAAAAGTAACCTTTTGAATTTTAAAGAAAAATGATAGGAAATTTGTTATTTTGCATTAAAATATCAAAACTCTTTAAAATAAAGTAAAATTCCAGGAAAAAGTAAACGGTTACTTAAATAATAAACGGTTACTTTTTGAAGTAACCATTTGATTTTAAAGCAAAATACTAGAAAATTATTATTTTCGCATTAAAATGTTAAATTAAGCAAAAATTTAACAAAATTCAATTAAGAAGTTAACGGTTACTTAAAAATAACCGGTTACTTTTCTAAGTAACCATATATTTTTTTGTTGCAAATGGTTTAAAATTGATTTTTAGTAGGAAATTTCTTAATTTTATTAGTAGTAATTGAAAATTTGTCTGAAATTAAGAATTTTTTTTTAATGTTGATAAAGTAATTATCCTCAGATTACTTTTTTTCAAGTTATATACGTTTCTTTTACGTTTACACTATAATTTAGTTAAGAATCTACACAAAGGAAACAATAATATGGTTGTTGCTATTAAAACCATATGCAAAATGTTATGACCGAAGTAAATATTTAGTGCCATATATGGAGTGGCGTTGTTTTTTTTTTTTTTTTTTTTTTTTTTTTNNTTTTTTTTTTTTTTTTTTTTTTTGTATTTAGTTGAAGTTTTTCTGATGATTCTCAGGAATGTGAGTGTGACTAAAAAAGAAACAAGATGATTTTTGTTGCCGTTTTTTTTTTTATTACTCATTTTGCAAAAATAATATAAAAAAAGAGCAAAAACAGAAAAATATAACAAGAAATAAAATAAGAAAAAAAAAAATTCATTGAGAATTCTCAGACTTTTAACAAAACCGTAGAAAAAAAAAATATCAACAACAATTTTGAAAAAATAAAATAAAAAAGTGTTTAGTTTTTGTTTTAACAAGTCTTAAGTATGAAATGCATTTCAATCTTTTAAGATCTATGTGCTTGTTGGTGTTGTTGCCGATGATGGCAATGACGATGGTTGATGGCTGGAGATGTTTGCCTCATGTTGCTGGTGGGTACTCGTTTCTTTTTCTTTTTTGAATTTAAAAAAGAAAAAAGTGGAAGATCAAGTAATAAATAAAACAACAAACTGAAATAAAAATCACATTCTTTGCAGAAATAACAATTTCACTATTAACACTTGGTTAAGAGTTTTATTTTATTTTATTGTTTTTTTTTTGTTGCTGCTCCTTTTGCTTTTGGTATATTTTTAATTTGGTAACGAATGTATATTTTTTTCAAAAATTACTTTTTTGCCATAGAAGTAGGAAGATGTTTAGTTTTTAGGTTTTTTTTTCAAATTCGGTTATGGTTTAGTAAACAGTAGCTTTTTTTTTGGATAATATACTCATATACCAAAAAGCGATGTCTAGCACCGGTCATTTCTTGCCTTTGTCTGTTTGCTTCTTTTTTCTGTTGTTGTTATTCTTTTAGTGTTTTTGTTGTTTTATTTTACGGAATATTTTCCAACTATTTACCACTTTAAGTGGTCTTGTGTGCAACATTGTAGTTACTGAGGCGTATCGACAACCAACTACAACGACGTTAAGATAATAAAGGCAGGAAAAAAACCCCAAACAAATACTTCAAATTATAAACGAAATAAAAAAAAATTTACATTTTAAGCAGTTATAGGTTTTTTTGTTTAAATAAAAATAAAAAAAAAACGTATTGAGGAATAAAAACTTTTTTTTAAAAAAATTTGAAGTGAAAAAAATGCATAACAAGTACTTTAAATGTAACACAAGTGGTTGAGTAACAAGTTAAATGTTATATGTAATAAAAATACTAAAGAAAATACTTGAGTACTTAAAAAAAGTAATTGGTTACTTGAAAAAATAAATGGTTACTTTTTCTCCAGAACAATATAAAACAAAAGAAACCTTTATTTTCTATAAAAAATTATTTAAAAAGTATTTTGTCTTAAAAAAACACAAAAAAACAAACGGTTACTTTTAAAAATTTTAAGTAACCGTTTATTTTTGGCTCCATATGAACTCAAATTTTTATGTTTTATATGAAAAATAAACTTAAGAAGTATTTTTTATATAATTCTAAGAAAAATTAAACGATTACTTTAAGAAATTCTTAAGGTAACCGGTTACTTTTGAAACAAAATATAAGAAATATATTCTTTTTAAGTGAAATATTTTAAAAAATAATATTTAATAATAATTATTATTTAATTAAATTATTTAAATATAATTATTTAAAAAAAAGTATATGATAATTTAAAAAATATTAAAAGTAACCGGTTACTTTTTAGATAAAACAAAAAATATATACATATATTGTTTATATTTTACATATTTATTTTTAAAAGACTATAAAAAACTTTTCCATATGATTCCCCCAAAAAATTAAACGATTACTTAAAGAAATTCTAAAAGTAACCGGTTATTTTTTTTAATAAAATAAAACAAATATCGTATTCTTTTTAAGGGAAATATTTTAAAATAAAATGTTTAATATAATTATTAAAAAAATGTAAATTATTATTTAAAAAATACTAAAAGTAACCGATTACTTTTTATATAAAACATAAAAAATATACATATATTTTTTATATTTCACATATTTTTTAAAGTTATTATTTTTTAAAGACTTTATAAGGAATTTTTTATATGTTCCCCCAAAAAATTAAACGATTACTTAACAAAACCTAAAAGTAACTATTTAATTTTAAAGCAAAGTAAAAAAACTAAATTATATCTGTTGAAGGAAACATTTAAAAATATGATTTTTAATATAATTATTTAAAAAAAAGTAAATGATTATTTAAAGAACTTTAAAAGTAACCGGTTACTTATTAAATAAAACAATATATATGCAAAAATGTTTACATTCCACATATTTTTTAAAGCTATTATTTATAAAAAGACTAACATTTTTCATAAGATTCCTCTAAAAAATTTAACGATTACTTAACAAAACCTAAAAGTAACCGGTTAATTTTAAAACAAAATAAAGCAATTTTTTTTTAATGGAAACAATTTAAAATATTGTTTTTAATATAACTACTTAAAAAACAAGAAACAATTAATTAAAAAATTATATTAATCGTTAACTTTTTATTTAAAATAAAAACCAAAATTTTTCAAAAAATCATTAAAAATTCAAAACTTTAAAATAGATTATTTATTTTATAATTAAACATAAAACGGCATATTTTATAATTAAAAGGAGGTTAATTTCAATAAAAACGTGTTATAAATGCAGAACTTATTGAAAATTTAGTGAAGGTAAATCATTTCAATAACATTTTCAAAAAATTTAAGAATTCGAAAAAACTTAATATTTATTGAGGGATTTTAATACTATATATATATTAACATATTAAAAATTTTTTATAAACTACAAAAATAAATATTTGACTTTATTTTGGATTTTTAAGAATTTCTTTTGAAAAAAAAAAAAAATAAATTAAATTTTTTTTGAGACCATTTTTTTTCTCAAAATTTTTATTTTTTAAAAAATTATTAAAAATCTAAATTTTAAAAATATTACTTTTTTATATTTAAATATAAAGCCGCATATGTTTTTAAAAAGAAATAAATAAATTTTATTAATATCAGTCAACAAATGTAGAGTTTATTGAAAATTTTATGAAAGTATCACATTTCAATGTTATTTCTTAAAAAATTAAGACGTTTCTATAGGAATTCGAATAAAATTAACATTTATTGAGGTATTTCAATAAAATATATCTGGTTTTATTTATAATGTATTAATTTTTTTTTTATAAAATAGAAAAATTTATATTTAATTTAATTTTGGATTTTTAAAATTTTTTTCAAAAAAATAAAATTTAAATTTTTTTGGAGAATTTTTTTTTCCAAAATTTTTATTTTTCAAAAAATCATTAAAAATTCAAAATGTAAAAACCTTGCATTGTTTATATTTACATGTAAAGCTGTATATCTCATAATTAAAAGGAAGTAAATTTTTATAAAATCGGCTTACAAATAAAGACTTTATTGAAAATTTTGTGAAGTTACCTCATTTCAATATTTTTTCACAAAAATTAGAATTATTGCCATAAGAATTAGCATAAAATCAATATTTATTGAGAGATTTTAATAAAATATATCTCGTTTTATTTAAAACATTTTCA
>MINK01172249.1:15977-26052 GCA_001735545.1 Phormia regina
TAAAAATTCAAAACTTAAGAAAAAATATATTTTTTATATTTACATATAAAGCTGTATATATTATAATTAGAATGAGTTAAATTTCATTAAAAGCGGTCAACAAATGTAGATTTTTATTCTAAATTTAGTGAAGGATCACATTTTATTATTATTTTAGAAACATTTAAGATATTGCTATAGTAATTGCAATAAAATCCCTATTAATTGATGGATTTTAATAAAATATATCTCGTTTTATTTAAAACATTTTCAGCTTTTTTTACAAAAAAGAAAATTATAGATTTTAACAAATTTTGAATTTTTAAGGATTTTTGAAAATATAAAATTTTATTTCTTTTTTGGGAAAAATTTTATTTCAAAAAAATTTATTTCAATAAATTGAAAACTTTAAGAAAATTTATAAAATTAAAAAAAAATAATAATAATAATAATCAGCAGATTGCTTAGATATTTAAGAATTTTTTAAAAAATTATTTTATATTATTTTTTTTTATTTTTTAAATTTTAGAAATTTCTTTCTTTTTCTATTTTGGTTTTTTCTGTTTTAAGTAGTTTTTTAGAAACTTTATTTTTTTAAATTTTATTAATTAATTTTATGCTTAAATTCCTTAAGATCTATAAAAAAAACTTTTACTTTTGTCTCATAAATTAAAACCACCAAATCAATGTTTTTAGTGATTTTTTTTATTAAATAAAATTTTTATTTTCACTTTTAAAATTTGCAAAAATTGGCAATAAATTTACATATTCTGGCAGAAGCTTTTTCTTTGATATTAACTTTTAAACAAAAAAACATTTTTTAATTAATTAATAAAATTTGTTTCTTTTGTTTTTAGTTTTTATTATTATAATTAGGTAACACCCACTCAATTTTTTTTTAATTATAACAAGAAAAAGTTAACGTCTGTTATTTTGTAAAGAGAAGAAAAAGCTTAAGTTAGGTTATTTGATTGTTAGAATATTATAATAGACTTAAGATTTTGTTAAACATTAGAGAGGTTTTTTTTATTAATATTTTATGTTAATTTAATAAAGTTTTTTTGTTTAAGTCTTTGTTAGGTTGTTGTATTTATTATTAATATGTTATTTTAAAAGAAAGAAATTATGGGTATTTTTACCTTAATATTTAAATATTTGCAAAAATTAATCCACATCAAGTTGAACAATAGTGAACCAAGTTAACAAAAAAAAAAAAAGTATTTTTTGGTAAAAGACGTTGACTTTTTTTAAAGAAATTTCACTTTTCTTAACAAAAGAAATTTATTTCTTTTTTTTTGTTATTTTTCGAAAATTTTAAATTTATTTATTTTTTTGTTTTTTTGGAATTGAAATAAAAATTTAAGCTGCTTTTCTTAAAATTTGCATAATTTTTTTACAATTCATTTCAATGATTTAAGATTTTATTTTTAAACTTATTTTTTTTCGTTAACACTCAAACTTTTTATTGGCAAATTTTTTTTGTTAAACACTTTTTTTTTAAATTTTTATGGTTTTCGGGAAGTATTATAAATATTTTAAAGCGATTTAATTATTATTTTTATATATTTTTTTTTTTGAAAGCACGTCATTTATAATTATATTATTTATTTAACTTTTTTTCAAAGTCCATACATATGTTTTATTTTTGGTTGGTTTTTTTTTTGTATTGCTTAATAATTAACGTTAAGAATGAAAAAAATTAAGTTCGTTTTTGTTGCTTAAAAGTCCCACTTAACGGCGCTACCAAAACCTTAAGACAACCTTTTAAAGCGATCACTAAAATAAGACTGACTGACGGTTGTTGGTTGTGATCAACAGGCCTTCGAAATGAATTTTAACAAGCAGGTTTTGTTTTCTTTCAATTTTGCCCAGAAAGTCGTATAAAACAGATACAACAAATACAACAACAACAAAAAAGAGTCAACTTTAGATTAATCTAATACTCTCACTTACTCTTCTCAATTTAATTAAGTAAACCAGAGAAAAGAATTGAAGAAGAAAGAGAGCTAGAGAGAGAGAGAAATATTTAGTGATAATGAGTAATAAAGTGATAATGGAACAAAATGAAAAATGAAACATTTGGAAATAAATAATAATGAATCATTAAATTGGCAAATAAAGTTTTAAATAAGACTTATACCAAAATTTATAAACAAATAAAAAATAAAATAATAAAAAAAATGATTTTTATATAAAAAATTTAAAATTTTTTTTTCAAAGAAATATTTAATTTTTCTTAAAATTTTTTATAAAATTTGTTAAAGTATTTAAACATAAATTTAAATAACATTCATTTTATATAAAATTTTGTATAATTTTTGTAACCTTAACTCGAAAATTATAAAATTTTCCTCAAAATTAAACAATTAATTTTCAAGTAACCGGTTACTTTTTAAGTAATCTTTCTCACAAAACCTTTAAATTCTATAATTTTCTTATCTAAAATTATTTTCCAAAATTTTCTTTAACATTTTTCAAAAGAAATTTTATTAAAAGTTTAAAAATTTAAAAAAGTAATCGGTTTTTTTTGCACAAATATTCCATAAATAAATTGTATTTCCAAAAATTTCTAGATTTTAAATCGTTTTAAAAATATTTTGAACAAAAATGTCTATAAAACCTAAATTTTAATAAAAAGTAACCGGTTACTTTTATAAGTAACCGCTTATTTTCCAAAGTAATCATCAAAATTTTGAAATAGCTTTAAAGAAAATCTACCAAAAAACATTAATTATATAGTTTGGAAAACTCCTTACCTTAATTTTAAAAAAGTAACCGATTATTTTTTCAAGTAACTAGCAAAATTTTTTTAATTAACTTATAGAAAAACAAATTAAAAATATATAATTAAAATATAATCTCATAAATCTACATGCATTTTAAACAAAATTAACTGGTTATTTTTTTAAGCAACCGGTCAAGTAACCATGAAAAATTTTAAGATAACTTATAAAAAGTCGAATTAAAAATATAAATTATATAATAAAAATGCAATCTAAAAGCTCTATAACAATTTTAAACAAAAGAAACTAGTTATTTGTTTAAGTAACCGGTTATTTTTCAAGTAACCCTTAATATTTTCAAGTGATTTCAAAGAAATATTACTAAAAAACCTATCAACTATTTAATAAAAATACATATTATGTACTATACCTAAATTTTAATAAAAAGTAACCAGTTATTTTTAAAAGTAACCATTAATATTTTCAAAAAACGTTATAAAAAATTACTATGAAATATTAATTATGCAATAGAAATACAATTTAAATGCTTTGCATCAAATCTTAATGAAAAATAACCGATTATTTTTCTAAGTAACCAGTTTTATTGTCAAGTATCTTTATCCAAAATAAATCAAAAAACAATTATTATGTGAAAGGTGTATTATTTAAGTGCTTTGGTACAATTTTAACAAAAAGTAATCGGTAATTTTATAAAGTAACCAAAATTATTTTCAAGCATCTATAAAGAAAAGGACCATAAATATTGCTTAGTATGTAATTACATAACTTTTTATATTTTCATAAATTTTAACAAAAAGTAACCGGTTATTTTTACAAGTAACCAGTCTTATTTTCAAATATCTATAAAGAGAAACCACCGCAGAACGTTTTATTGTGAGTGGATTAACATATAAGTGCTTCAAACTAATTTTAGCAAGAAGTAACCGTTTATATTTTCGAGTAAACAGTTTAATTTTAAAGTAATTTTATAGAAAAAGAACCAAATATATATTCGTGATATAATCGGAATAATATTAACAGATTTTAAAAAAAAAGTAATCGGTTACTTTTCTATGCAATTGATTTTTTACAAGTTATGTTATAGAAAATAACCAAAAATACTTTAAAAATATTATTTTAGTAACATTCTAAACAAAAAGTATTCGGTTACTTTTTTAAGCAGTCCATTTTTTCGAGTAACTATAGAAAAATAACCAGTAATAATTAGAATAACATTTAAGAGTTTTAAACCAATTTTAACAAGAAGCAATCAGAGATTTTTTTTAAGTAACCGATTCTTTTTTCAAGTAATCTAATAGAAAAACCGCAAGAAATCATTAATAATATAATGGGATTGACATATAAACGCTCAAGCAATTATAATAAAGATAATTGCTTATTTTTAATTTTTATTAGATTCGAAATTTATATTTTTTTAAAAGTAAAAGAGTTTAGAATATTTAAAAAAATTTAATTTATATAAAATTTTAATTTTTATTAAATTTTACTCTCTTTTACAGAAATTACAAAAATAAATTTTAAGAAAATCTATTTTTTATAATTTTTTATCTTAATTTTTCTAACAAATCAATAGATTTTTTCTTTTTCTTTAAATAAAAGCATTTTTAATAACATTTTTATTTAATATCATTTTTTAACAATTGCTCTTTTTTATCAACAATAAAAGAAAAAACAATTAAAATAATTTTTATTTTTTTTTTATTTTATTAAAAACTACAGAAATAAAACATTTACCCTTTAAAATATCTTTTAAAATCCTCCATTTCTTTATATTAAAGTTCTTAATAAAGCTGCCACTAATTTCTTAACAAAATCACCAACAAATTTTATAAACAAACTCAAAATACCCACCAAAAGCCGTTAAATTAACTCATCTGGCACCTCCCCATACTCAATAACATATCAATAATACTCTATTTCTCATTTTTCCAATAACTGGGAGGGAGAGATAACAGTCTCAATATAAACAAGTACAACGAGTGTGTTTGATTGTTCATTCGTTTTAATGATTGACTGACTTTGAGAAAAAAACAAAAACAAATTTGTTTACATTTTTTTCATTGTTGCTGTTTTATTGTTGCTAGAAATGGTTACACACATTGTAAACACCTTCGTAATGTAAATGTAAATCAAAAGTAAAAACAAATTCATATTTAAATGACAATTTTTTCTTTTGGTTTTGATTAAAATAGAATGTGGTTGTTGTTGTTGTTTTTTTTAAGTTACAAACATAAAATGATGGATTTTAATAACGAAATAATAATTTTAAATGATGGGAACTGTTTATTTTTTTTAATAACACACATTTTTGAAAGTGACATTTTTATTTATAATTTATCAATAATACATATTAGACATTTTTTTAATAGGAAATTATGTTAATTAAATTAGGCACGAAATTGTTGGAAATATGTATTTAAAAAAAAACACCATAAAAAATGAAGGGTTAGGTATATGAATAAATTAAATTATAATAAAAAAACAAAACACAACAAATATAAAAAATTTATTAAAAAGTAACACCTCATAAAGTTTAATTATATTGTTATAAATTTAATAAGGCAACAAAACAAAAATATATTTTTTAAAGAAATATATTTAAAGGAATTAAAACTAATATTTATAATCTAATTATAAAAAGTTCAATAATTTTTAAAATTCATAATATAAATCTTTTTTTATAAACAATTATTAATTAGAAAATTATTAACATAAAAATAGCCAAAAATATTTAAATTTAAACAAAAGACTTATAATAACAAAAGTAAGTTCTAAAATTTTAGCAAAAGCCGGTTAACCGGTTTTTTATTTTCTACAAATTCTAACAAATGTTAAGAACTCAATAATAAATTAAAACATTAAATAAAAATTATTAATTTTTAAAGGCTTAACATAAAAACGCTTACGATTTAATATTTCAAAAGTGGTCAACAATGGTTACTCATTAATATAATCTAGTTTAATATTATTATTTATAGGCTTTTATTTATTTTATTAATTTATTTGTATTATTTAAAGCAAAAGTTTTACGTTTGCTTTATTTTTAACAAAAAGTAACCGATTACTTTTCAAGTAACCGTCTATTTTTATAATAACAATGTTTTAAAATGTTTGTAATTTTTTTATTTGCTTATTTAAACTTATTTTAATAGACTTTAGACCAAATTTTTACAACATTTTTTGAAAATTCTTCAAAAATAGAGAAAAACTTAAAAGTAATCGTTACATTTTTAAGGGCTTTCTTCACAAATTTTTAACTTTTTCTATTTTCAAATATACTCTTTGTAATATTGACAGCAAAATCTTAAGTTTAGCTGGATTTATAACAAAAAGTAACCGATTAATATTCGAGTAACCGTTTAATTTTTTTTAAGAAATCATATTTAAAAACTCTGTTTATTTACTATTTTTTGATTTCGTATTATTTTCATTGACTTTAGACTAAATTTTCAAAATTCTCTTCTTTTATTTTCTTTAAAAATAAAGAAAAACCAAAAAGTAATCGTTACATTTTAACAATTTCTTCAATAATTTGGAACTTTTTCTACTTTTAAATATTTTCTTCTATACTCTTTGTAATATTGACAGCAAATTCTTGGATTTTGCTGGATTTTTAGCAAAAAGTAACCAAATTTTTCGAGTAACCGTTTTTATTTTATATTTATTTGCAAATTTATTACATTCTTATCGAAAATTATTTTTATTTAATTTATAACAATTTTATAGCACTCTTATACTTTTTTGTAATATTGAGAGCAAAAGCAATTAATTTTCGAGTAACCGTTTTTATTTTTAAGTAACCATGTTTAAAAACGTTTAAAAATTTATTATTTTCTTGTTACAAATAATTTGTATTTATTTTATAGCAAAAATTTTGGTAAAGATAGAGAAAAATATAAAAGTAATCGTTACTTTTAAAGGTTACTTTACCATTTTTTTAAACTTTTTTCTGTTTTTAAATATTTTCTCTAATACTTTTTGTAATATTGACAGCAAATTCTTGAATTTAGCTGGATTTTTAACAACAAGTAACCGATTAATTTTCGAGTAACCGTTTTTATTTTTAAGTAACCATGTTTAAAAATGTTTAACAATTTATTATTTTCTTATTTCAAATAATTTGTATTTATTTTATAGCCAACATTTTGATAAAAATAGAGAAAAATATAAANNTTTTCTGTTTCAAATAAATAAAGGTGTTAATTATAAATAATAATACTTTTATTTTATTTACTGTGAATGAATTTTTTATATTTTTTGATTTAAATGACATTCCTATAAATATTTCATTAAGATCGTTTCTTGCATTATAGAGAATATAAAAATCTAAAATCTGGTCGAGGAAAAGTTAGAATTGCGAAATGAACTTCTATAAATCTTATATATTTTTGTACTTAACCGTGATGTTGTACAAAAAATATTTTTAATATTTATTTTATTGTATATTGAATGCAATCAATGATTTTTATAGCTGCTTGTTTTTATTTCCTATTTTTTACTTTTATATTTTTTTTTAAATCAAACACAACATCTGTCACGCCTTATGCAAATTAGTGTAAAATTTTGTTTTATGTGTATTGCATATATATATGTAAGAATACATCATGATATACAAATTTATACATATGTATGTATATACTTACATATACAGTCATATACAAATGTACATATTTATATATATGTATGTATAGCATATAAATAGTTTTTGTCATATCAGTACATACATTCATATGTAAATTGATGCAAAAACGTATCTATCTATCAACATACATATCCATGCTTTCATACATTTACATACATAAATTTTTACACACATATGTATGTATTTATGTACATACATAGAAAAATAGAGTGTCATTGTATATGTTTGTATCTTGTTATACATCAAATGCCAAAAGCAAATTTACGCTTGATTTACGTTGTTAGTCGTTGGGTGTCGTATTTTCGTTCACAGGAAGTCAAATGTCATGTTGTGTAGCAACATTTTTTGGTCTACAAAACGTTTGTATCCAATTGCATTCATGACGTTATTGATGTATAGATACTTGTAAAATTGGAATTAATGCAAGAATTTATTTAGTACATTCAAGCAAAACTTTTAAGGATTTCGAAGAAAATTTTTTGCATTAATCATAAAATCAAACGAATATGAATGAAAGCCAGAGAAAAAAATGGTAAGTCGAAGGAAAGCATTTGGTTCATTAAAATGTATAGCTGACATTGAATATAAAAATTTTAACGTAATTATCCTTGTAAAGAAAAATTTAAATACTAAATTTAATACTATTAAGAACAAACAAAATGTTAAGTACATACATATTGTTCATTTATAGCCACATGATTAGATTTCTTATTTCCATAGTAATTATAGATCAAATTTTCTGTCTTGTAGTTTTTTTTTTAATTAGCTCCCAAAACATGTAATGAAATTTTAAAGATTATATACTTATGTCAATGATACTTTCTAAAATCATATTTTAGGTGCTCATTTTTGTATATAAATGCAGGTAAATTTGCCTCCTACATACACTGCCGGTCAACAGAATAGGTTCAAGTGTATGTATATATTTATTTTTATTTTGATATATTTATTTTTATATATATTTTTTCATATGGATTTCTAAAGTTTTGAATTCAAAGTTGCTTAATAGCTGAAAATAAACAATAAAAAGTATGGATTTTATTAAAAAAATATATATATTTTTTAATGTAGTTTTTTGTGGGTCATTCCAATAGGTTTATTAAGGGTAAAATCAATTTCCGTCAAGTCAATGCTGAACACTCCCATAATTATGTGTCTTCCTAACATTTTGAGCAGTTTTCCATAAAAATATTTAAAAATTGGTCGCACCAAAAATTTGTTTTGATAAAGAAAAATGCAAAATTATAGCATGTGAATAGCTTTGACCAAGACAATGAGAAATGGCAAAGAATAATTGAGCGAAGTCAAAATATTATAAACAATTTTTTAAGAAATCATTCCCGCTATGGAAAAAATTGAAAAGATGTTCTTATAAAGCAACAAAAAAAAAACTAGCATAGGATCCATCTTCATAAATGACTTTAATTTAACTGATTCTTCATCAAAAATTAAACAATAATCAGATATTAAAGGATGTGTTTAACCTTAAATCATATTATCCGAAATTAAGAGAATGCTAGGAGACTTAAAATCACATAAAAACAGGAATTCCCATAGCTACGCTTAATTATGCATTCCACAAAACTGCAAACAAACTGTGGAGGCGCAAATTGCAACTTTATGTTATAAGACCTGTGAATTTAGATTTTATTTGCGTTGAATTGCGGAAAAATCTTACAGAAGCTTAGTGAAAAAATATTTTTTTTTTTTTACATTTTATACACTATTTTAATTTATTTCAAGGACATTCTAGCTTGACTATGCCTCTATTCATACCACAGGAGCGGTTAAACAATGAAGAACCTTAGAATTAAAATGTTTGAGGTTAAATTTTATAAAATGTACTATATTCAGTATTAATAATTTCCCAATAATACAAGAAAAAAGTACCATATTATTTAATACATCTAGTTGTTTTATTGAATAAATAAAGTTGAACTTAATCAAATGACCTAAACAATTTACGTTAAAAATTCGCTTATTGGAAAGAATTATTAACTATCATACTTAGTTATTACTTAGATTTATTTTGCTTATAAATACTTTAGAATTGAGTACTTTAAAAGTTATTACAAAAAAATTCTATTAATTTCATTATTATT
Organism: Phormia regina; assembly: GCA_001735545.1. Taxonomy (NCBI): domain Eukaryota; kingdom Metazoa; phylum Arthropoda; class Insecta; order Diptera; family Calliphoridae; genus Phormia; species Phormia regina. The sequence continues at coordinate 25,445 of MINK01172249.1, forward strand.
TTAAAAATAGCACGAGTTTTAATGTAATGTAAATCTTGAACATATTTTTATTTTTTTGCCCCAGAAAGTATGCTTCAATTAAAATAACTTTTAAAGAATTTTTTCCCTAAATATAGGAAATATTTTCTTTTAAATAAATTTAAGGATAATGAAAAGGATGAATATAGATAAAACACTATATATTGTACTTTATTAATTTATTTGAAATTTTTGAGAAAAAAATTTAGAGAGATACGGGATCTTTATAGAAATTAGCTAACTGTAATACATATGGATTTGTAAACAAGGGAAGGATATTCTTTTTCTAATTTCTCCTCGAAAACACTGTACAGTGGGGACAAATGCAAAAAGTAACATTTAATTGTATAATAAAGTTTAATATTTTTTTAATGTTATTAAATATTTTTCAATTTTACAAATTTTTGCCTTGTTATCGAACCATATTCCTAAAGTGACAGGGACCGGTACTAGTTTTAACACTTTATATGAATTTTCCCTCCTAGGCCAACCAGCTAGGAGGGAAAATTTCAACCTTTTTAACCAGTATTAATAAATATAACACAATTTTGTAAAAACAAATATTGTTTTGTTTTTGTATATTTTCATTT
>MINK01172250.1:0-32440 GCA_001735545.1 Phormia regina
CCGAGTTATATTGCTTAGATTGGTAACACCCTTCTTTTAAATGTTACGTTTTAAAATCAAATAATTCAATTCATACAATGATTATTTATAGTTAAATAGTCTTTACTTTAACCAGTTGTAGAGTAAATAATAAAAAAAAACATTAAATACTTATCAGTTGTTATGTACAATTTTCACTACAATTTACACTAAATAGACAGTTTAACAAACAAACTCACCGCACAAATGCTTTAATTTACAAAAAAAAAAAAAAAAAAAATGGGGAGAAAAAAGAATAAAGAACCAAAATGAACAAACGACAAATATTCCAGGTAAATTGATAAAATATCGAATATTGACATTTATTCATTCTTTCCCTAAACATTTTAGTATAAAAAAATAATAAAAAAAAAACATTTACTCTCTATCGAAAATTGCTTCTTATCATTTTCCGTTACCAAAATGTCTGACATTACGGTATACGAAATGAAATTATGACACGACAATGGTTTACCAACAACGTCAGTTGTTGTACACATACATATACACACATTGAGACAATGACAACAAATAACACCACCCCATCAACCAAATATAATATGACTTATACTCGTAGATATTTATACAGATACTTACCTATATACATACATACAAACAAACAAACTTATAAACAACCATCATCATCATTATCATTATCAACAAAAATAATAAGAACAACAAAATCAAAAGTAGTTATTTGTACTAAACTCTTCTAAAGTTCATACTCGTTTATATGGAATATTTGTGTGAAACTTTGTATTGATTTTTATATTAATGTAACTCTAAATTATCCCTACATATTTGTGGATGAAAAAATTACTTAGAATCAGATACAATTTGTTATATATAATTCAAGAGAAATGAAAAGTTTATCTTTCAGTATATTTCATAAGAAATCTGAATTATAGAAGAACTATTAACTTAATTTTTAAAGAAGTACATGTTATAATGACTGGTTTAAAATAGGTAGTCATATCACCACTCCAAAAACTGCCACCAGGACTGTGGGGATTTAGTACCAACTCTTACAAAAAAAAAAAAAAAAAAGAACGAAAAAAAAAAAAAAAAAAAAAAAAAAAAAAAAAAGAAAGAAAGAAAGAAAAAGTTTATTGAAGATACTAATAGAACTAAAACAAGAACAAGAATACAAAAAAAAATGAAACATATTGACATCAAGATTTCTATAGACTTCAATGAGGTTGATAAGGTTGTTGTTTATTTTCTTTGTTAGAAATGAAATTGAACAATTTTTTTTATGACTTCGCGAGTAATCACTGTAATGGGAAGATACACACTCCCATGCAAACATATACACCCACCTCTTTCACTTTTCTATATAAGTAAAAATATGTATAAAGTATCATAGAGATTCTCATAGGAGTAGTACTCATACTCACTTTAAATAATGATGATTCAGGAATGCAAAATGAAAATTAAATATTGTATCAATGAAATTTAAAAATCGTACATAATTTTAAATCCAGCATCAAAGTTGATAATAGCTAATGTTGTTGTATTTTAAATGATATTTAAATTTGTTCCTTTTTTATAAAAAAAACCTAATTAGTGATTTTAAAACATATTCCAAAATCATTAGTTTTAGAACTGGTAGAACCACTTTATATTATTTTATAACATCCTCAGAATTAGTGATGTCGCAGCCAAAACTGACACCAATGGAGTTGGACTTATTTGTGGTTATAAATCATGTTTTAGAGAACTAGTGCTTAAGAACTAATTCTGTATGGCATCTAAATCACTTCTGGGAACAAATTAGTGATTCCTGAATGACTTCCTAGAGCTGTTTAAAAAAAAAAACTTGTATAAAGAATTTCACAAATGCCAATAATTAAAAAAGTATTTATAAAATTTAGTTTAGAATTGATCTTTAGGACATAGCTCATTAGAATAAAAAATAAAAAAACAGGTTCTTAAACCGTTCCCTAACGCTTCAATAGCGCTAGTTCTGAATGTGACAATTTCGAACAAAAATCATTGATTAAAGAACTAGTTCTAAAACAGTTCCTTAGAATGCATCCTGGCTAGCTAACACTTTCAGAGAACTAGTTCTGGAGGTGAAAATTTTAAACTGATTTATTGTAAAATTGGCGTTACGGCCAATGAGGCCGTAACGCCTAAGTAGAACAAGCCATTTTCATATGTTGTGGAACTAGTTGTAAAACTAAAACATTTTTCCTGGGTTAGTTAGATAAAGAATCTCAAAACCATTTTCTTAATAAATACATATGTATATTTTTCTGTTTTTTGGAAATCACCATTTAAATTTTAAATTATAGGAAAAAATCCTTAAGATGACGCAATAAAAATAAAAAAAAATAGTTTTCTTTCACAGAAAATTTGTAATCTTTTGTTGGAATGTTTTTTTTTTTTGCAAAAGAAATGAAAAAAATCTGTTTTTTTTTATTATTTATTGAACCTTCACAAAAGTTAAGTGAACTAGCAATAATTAATCTAAATCTTAATATCTATTTAGTCCAAACAACGTCGAACTAAAGGCGATTTTAATGCAAAACATATGCAACTTCGACTCAGTTCTGCTTTTTTGGTCTGGAAGACGATTTTACATATTAGCTTCGAAATACATTTTTTAATAAATAAGATACATTTTACAATAAATCAGTTACAGTTACAAATCGGTCTGTAAACAATACCCAACAAAAAGGAATTGAAAAAATATCATGATTTTTTTCAGCTACTCTTTTTCACTTAGTTTTCTCCGTTTTGAAGTGATGAAAATGTTATTTTTTTTGCAGCTCTTGATCGTCTTTTGCTCTCTCAGTAACGATTAAATGAAAGAGCGTAAGAATGCGTGTAAACGCTAGCAGCACAATGCAATGAAATTGTTGTCCTTACTTTTAGTGTTGTTGTTAATTTCTTAAGGAGACAAATAAATAATTTATATTATATTTTAAATATAAATGTGAATGGATAATACAAGTATCGTCACAACAGAATATAGCGTACTAACTTGTTTTCTATTTTTGTAATTTTTTTTTGGTGTCATCACTGTTTTTATTCTTTTATATTGATTTTATTCTCTCTCCATTTAATTGAATAACATTTTCCAATATTTCAGTTGACTTGCTTAGTTGTCTATCATTTTGCTACGTATTTCTTGTTTAACGCAATAATGTGTGAAATTATCACATTTTGTTGTTTGCTGAATAAATACGTTTGTGGTTTGTAAGGCAACACTCCTCTTAAATTTATATTTTATTTATGTTCTCCTTTTTTATGGTTTTTTACATGTGAAAAGGAATAAAAATGTCTTTATTCCTATTGACAACATTGTATGAATTTAGCCTGTAAAATGCCATATTTTATGAGAGCACTTGCACAGCTTTTTCTAATAAAAATGTAAGGAAGTTTTTTTTTTATTTTTTTGTATGGCTTGTAGCAAACTGTTTGTCTGTGTGGGTGTTTAAATCTATAACACATTTTTGCAATTTTTCAGGAAAATACATATTAAATTGTTTAAAAATAAAGGAATTCTAAAAATTCAAATTAAATTTTATAAAAAGACAAGTTTGTAAATTAAGATCATTTTGTATTTTTTTTTTTTTTTTATAAGAATAATTAAGTTTTTTTTTATTAAATATTAATTTAGGTATTTTCCACATAAATTATTATCTTTTTTTAAAAGCTGTGACATTATTTTAATTAGTAGTGCTTTTTTTTTTTGTTTAAATTGTTACCTTTATTACGTGTAGAGAACTTTGAAATGATTTTATATTTTTATTAAATTTCTTGGAAATTTTTTCAATTTACTTAAGGAAATTACGCAATTTATTTTATTAAAATTCCTTTTTATATTTAATTTAAAATCCAGATTTAAATTGAATTGTTAAATCTGATATGGTATACACACAAACGTTTTAAATTGACGTCTGTTAGTAAAATTAATCCTTTATTGATTTTTTAATGGAAATATTGTGTTCGCTTATTTTTTTCCATTAGTTTTTCTTTATTTTAAGCTGCATTTCTTTGTTGTCTGGAAACTAATTATTATTAATAAATCTTTCATTCATATTAATATTTTTTCGTGATTCATGTTTTTTTCAAGTGGAACATGAAAGTAAAGTAGTAAACTAGATGAAGTCAATAAGAATTTTTTAGAACCATGTCACCTGTGACTTCTTCAACTTTAAATGTTTTCTTTTTTTTTTTGTTATAATGAAACACATTTTTCAAATGTTTTGTGGAAAAAATGTGGTTTGTGGAAAAAAAAGTTGTTAAGTTCTGATTGATTTGATATGAAATCTCTAGACAGTTCTAATAAACTTTCTTTGTTCTGAACACGTGTGAAAGTAATATTAAATTATCTTCAATCTAAAAGCGAATATACATATGTATATATGTATGTATGAATTAAAGTACAATTTTATATTAAAAAGGGACTCTATTGGAAAACGTACGTATCATATATAAGCATTATAATAATAAAAAAATATACTAAGTGTGTAGTTTTGTTGTTCCTGTAACCACTATTTCGTATTTAGTAAAAATATTAAAAAGACTTTTGACATTTTCAACATCTTAGTCTATTAAATCTATTTATCTATTCTATCAAAAGCCATTTATATTCCTTTTTTTTTAATCTGCATCTAAACATGACATTTTATGGTAAAACGAATTTCAAAAGTTTTCTTAAATTAATGAGATTTCTTTTTAAAACTTGTGTGGTGTTAACGATAAAACTAAACAAAATTCAATAACATTATTATGTGATATTTAAATAACAGACAATTTTTTTAAATGTGTGCTAAATATAAGGCACATGGCGGTACTTTTTGAAATAAACACATAAGTAGTACATAGTATATGTGGTCTCACATGATAAACATGAAACTATTTTCAAGTCATTGGTATTTAAGAAGAGTAAATACATATGTACATACATACATACATATAAACAGAAACAAAAGAAGACAATGAAACTAATAAAATGTTTATAAAATAATCTTAAATAAAATAAAATTTTAAATGCTGTTTTTGTTGTGTTTTCATGCGAATAATAATAACAACCCAGCAAACATAAAAAGGTTTGAACGATTATAACAATCATTTGAGAAATATTTGCAAATAATACCTTTCTCAACAAAAAGGAAATTAATTGTCAAATTGGGAAACCCTATTGCTTATTATACAGGGAAATACTGATTACACGGTACGTGATTTTTCAGTCAATTCAAATACAATTTTTATTTTTTATTACTCCCTTCACTTTTCATTTTTGCCGAAGAACAAAAAAGTTAATATCTTCTGCTTCATTGTAAGAAATGATGATGATATGACCATATCCGTCCGTTCGTGTGTCGGTTGAAATGGCGTTTATAAAGTCCACCGGTAACTGACATATTCAATATATACATCAAATGGTCGGAAATATTTTCGAGAATTTTTCTATTGGAATTCAGCAAGATCGGTTTATAAGCGTCGGAGATATGCTTAAAAATACGATATTAAAACCCGGTTTTTTTTTGGTTTCTGAAATATCTATTTTTGCAAGGGACTTAATTTTTGCTTTTATGTTTTGAAAAATATATAGATAAAATGCATAGCCGAACATAAACCCCAATTTAGTTTTATAAACCTATATATCTATGTAATTTGTAAATTAATAATAAAATGAATATTTTGTTATGAAGTTAAAACTTATATATTGATGTAAATGTATGGTGTATTTGCAACAAATTTGTTTTTTAAGAATAAATAATAAAAATTTTAATTTTTACCCTTATGAATTTTTATGATTTGATTTCCGTTTATCACATTCACAATATTCGAAAAAAAAAACTGTATATTTTTCGGTTCTTTGTAAGTTATGAATGCGATAAGATCGATTCGTTTGTTAAATACTTTTTTGAAATTATTTTAAAGTTTTATATTAAATTAAAAAGTAATATTTAAAATATTTTTAAAATTAATTAAGATTTAACAATGATTTGATAATAATATTTTTTAACTAAAGGCAGGAAATATCTATTGTATTTTCTTATATTTAAAATTGTCTTAAGTTGTATATAAGAATTCTTCAGAATAACTCTTGATATCATAATGAAAATATATTTTTTTTAATATTTTTAAACTTGTCCTTAAGTTTTATTCGAAATCTCTAGTTGCATTTAAGAAAGTAAATATTTAAAATTTCTTTATGTATCTTTTCTATTTTACCTTATACATTTAAAATGTTTGCTAGGTTACTAGTACAATGCATTTTACACATTCATACATCTGCTGTTATTAATTGCAATGACATATCCAGAGACACACTTCTACCTATAGCGTTACATAAACAGCTGTTCTAAACTACCAACAAATAAAATAACAAACTGAAAGATAGTTTTTCAACGAGATAATCAAATGTTCAATAATAACATTTTACATAACAGATAAACCATAAAATATTGAAATAAATTTATTGATAAAACTCGCAATAGGAATAGATAAAATGCAATAAACTAAACTCTACAGAAAAACATCTGAATTATTGAGTTATTACATTTAACTACCTGAATTTGAAATGGTTTCCACAAAAACTAATGCCGCGCCATTCGTTGCATGCCATACATGACAAAAATTGAATTTAATTTTTTTCTACAGTCCTTTTTGAAAATAAATTTAAAATTTGTGCCCAAAATAATAAAATAAATAAATGTTGGATGAACGAATGAATGAGTGAATGAATAAATGAATGTTTTCAGGCAAGCTAATAAACCAAATAGGAAAACAATAAAATAGAAAAACGGACATAAAATACTATTTTTCAATATTTGTGTCTGGTTTTCTATACTGCTCTTGTTGTTGTTGTTATTGGTGGTGGTGGCGGTAACGTCTGTGTCCATGGTAAAATTTTGGTGGTAAAAACAAAATAAATTATTCGATATTTTTCCAGTTTTCTATTTTGTTTGAAATAAAAGGACACAATTAAATTTATAAATCAAATTGCAACAAAAACATCGATTAAGTCAGAAAAACAATTTTTAGTTTTTTAAAATTGTTCATCCATCTAAATGGTATGAAAGAATTTTATGGTAAAAAAAAAACAAGCGAGAATGTTATATTCGGCTTAGACAGAGCTGTACATCCACCATAAGTAAAATTTATGTCACCTTATAGGGGGCTATACACGGCCTTAATTTCCGAATTTATATCGATTATAGAATTATCTCAACAAAACAACCCTATTTTTCATGCTATAGCTAAAGAGATATCAGCAGAAAAATTTTATTTATTTATTTATTTTTATTTATTTAATTATTTTTTTAATTTTTTTTCATTTTATAAGATATATATTTGAGTCAAATTTCGTTTCCCAATGTGGTCCCTTTGAACTCAATTTTGCTTTCACCAAACAGATGGATGGACATACCAAGAACGACTCAGAATTTAACTACGACCCAGTAAATATATAAATATTTAACGTATTTTTTTCAACATGTTACAGACGGCATAACAAACTCAATAATACCCCATCATATTGATGGTGGGCATATAAAATACTCATAACAGTAAAGTTGTCAGTCACAGCTGGTTTTAGAGTATTATAAAACTCGCTTAAAAAATGATTTCAAATAGAAGTTATAAAAAGTAGAACAAATAAGTTTGTGGGTGGATTTGGCTTTTTAGCTTTTCATAGGTAAAATCAGTCCTTTAAATTTGTGATTTCTTCAAATACTTTGTTTAATAAATGAAAGGTTAATAATGCGCAAATACAAAATATTTACTATACATATATCTGTATGTGATATGATACCAGTTAGAAGTGAAATCATTACTAAACAATTACTAAAGTTTTTAGTAAATTTATAAAATTCAACCAGTGAAATATTATCACTTGCATGAGATTCTGTTAGATCTCCAATCTACCGCTTTTTAAGCTCTCAACTATTATATCATTCAGTCAAGTGCTGAGATTGTGTACATTTAAGTACACAGAAAAAAGTCACCAATTAATTCTATCAATTAAAAACTTTTTAAAATTTTTACTTTTAATCAAAATAATAATTTTCAATCAATTACAATAAGCTGTAAAAAGTGAAAAAAAGAACAAATTAATTAAATAAATCTATTAGATGATTTAATGAATTCAGAATTATAAAGGAAATAATTTTACTTAACTTTACTTAAATATATCTATTAAATGTTGATGCAAAATAAAATAACGGTATTAATTGAAACGAGATCGGTGTCTATATTCTATGATACTAGGATTCTGTGCTGAATATTTTACATCCTTCACCATCTTATAAATCTACATTAGTAGTTTACATGTTTGTGTGCTTATTTATATTACTATTTTTTTTGTTTAGTTTTTGACCTATAACCCAGTTATTTATGAACGTATTTAATTTAAAAACTGAAATTTTATAAAAGTATTTATGACCGATTTGTATAAAAATAAAAGCTTAAACAGGAACTCCAAAAAATTGAATTGATTTATTTATTTATTTAATTTATTTTCTTCAAAAGAAGAATCCTAAAAAGTCCCCAGTATAAACTTCTGATACTCGAAAACCGGGTTTAAAAACCGTGTTTTTTAAAGCATATCTACACCATTTATACACCGATCTTGCTGAATTTCAATAGATAATTTTTGATCGTTTGATATATATTATACATTTCAGTAAACGGTGAGTTTCATAAACTACATTTCAACCGATACATGGATGGACGGACATGGTCCTATAGTCATAATTTCTTATAGATTCCGACAACTATTCTAAACATCCATATAATAATATAAACAATCCAATTTAAATTCTTAAACAAAAATTCGCTGCTCAATTAATAACCAAATGAAAATTTTATATCTTTAAAATTCTGGAAAATATAAAAAAGTCTGTTGTTTAGTGCATAGATGAATGGATGTTTGAAGAATGTTTTGAAACCAAAAAAATATAAAACGGTAGCATATAAATTGAAAAAGAGAGAGAGAAAAAAAAACGACAACAAAAACACTGACAATAAGAACAATGGCAATAACAGTATACTAAAACTCATAAAAAAGATCCACTAGATAAAACATGTTCCTGAATTATACTCATATATACAAAAGCTCCAGACATTTACCAACCAATACATTGGAATATGTAAAAATTCAGGCTGACATGTATTAGAAGTGAATGAAAAAAAAAGGAGTTCAAATATGGTTTGTTATAAATCTCTAGTACTTTTGTAAATTTTATTACTGAATATAAGAGTACCAATCATCATTCATACAAACAAACAAACATATTTATATACCCAGATTTCATATGAGGTCTAACTAATACATATTTACCCTGCAGTGTGCACTAGGAAGCACCCTTAATTACTTTATAAGCTAATTGGAATTTCTTTGGGTGGGATTCAGTTTTGTCATTAACAAATTGTCCTAATAAAATGAGCAATTTAATATTTTGTTTAATTTTTTAAAATGTTGGATGTGAGAATAATAGTTTTTTTTTTTGTTTTGGTGAAGGGTAAGGTGGTAGGAATCAGTAAAGTAATGTAATTAATAAAAAAACTTAAACTTTTTTTCAAAATGATCTAAGTTAACAGAAAATTTATGTATATTTCGCAATTACTACTTTTAAAACTTGAAGGTCAAAACATACTTACATACAAAAACAAACAAGTTAAATGACATAAATACACATGTTATTGTGTGTGTGTGTAAATATTAATGTTCATATAAATATTTATACATATGTACATACGTATATCCTTAAACCACTTCGGTTTAGATGGATAAATAAGTCTCGTTTTATACTCTATAGCATGTGACATTAAAACTCATACATACAAATAAACAGTTATACAGACAGGCAGGAATATCGACAGACAGACATACATGTATACAAACAGACATAGTGATTATAAAGTGCAGGTCATTTCCCGTATGTAGATTGACAAAATTTCCTGTCATTTTCCCTGCAGCAAGCTTTTATGCCTAAAATTTTCTTTTTTATTTTGCGTTGGAGCATTTATGTGTCTCTACTATTTGTTGGTTTTTGAAAAATAATCTTTCATTAGATTTTCGAACGACCAACAATTTTTGTTAAGATAAATGTGGGTGATTTAAAAGATAAAACCATATACAATTATTTTTCCTAAACAATAATGAAAATTATAATGACTATAAGTTTAATTCACAGCAATTTTTTTTCATTATAAATTTTTACTTAATGAATAAATGTCGACGTGTGTCTTTAAAATTGTTTTCATTTAAGTATCTCCTGGTATCTATGGGAATAAATACATATTTACATAGATATATAAATAAGAAAATAAAAATTAATAAATTGTTTTATACAAATGACATTCTTATGTTTTTGATTTATGGAATTTATATTTGGGTGTGAACTTAATCAAATTACAATTGTGTAAAACCATGAACCCTATGAAAAGTGGTAGCACACAAATATAGATTGTATTAGATTAGATTAGATTTGAATATTATTTTGTCATTTGTAATTTTATTACTGGCGATATTATTAACGCCCACTGCTGATTCTTGTCATAAGGTGATTTTTGAAAATGTTTAACGTTTCTATGGAAGTCTGAATTGTTAATATTTTAATGTAATGGATTTGGTAATATTATTTTATTTTTATTGGTTTTATTTCGATTCAAGTTATAGTGTTTTTTTAAGACTTGTAGGTGTTTTTTTTAATTTGTTTATAAGAAAAAAATGTTGATTATATTCATAGAAAATAACTAGAAGTTCAACACTTTTCATTCGCTCAGCAATAAATTACTCTCTTCACACGTATAAAATTGTTTTGTAGAAAATTTTACTAACACATACAAAGAGTTCGATTTTTTTGATAATTGAGTTAGGTTTTTTGTGAGCTAGTTGGAGTTCTAGTTGTCTTCTATGTGCCATTTAAATAAGTTAACCTTATACAAGCTGAATCAAATAAATTTATATTTAAAATATATCTGTCATTTTATAATTTTGACCATAAATTTATGTATTTAAAATGTTTAACACCAAACTGAAATTATTGAACCGATTTAGATTAAACTTGGAACATCGATAGAGGAGGAGTTAAACTTTTTAAAATATTGTTGGATAGACCACCTTGGGGGCCAAAACCACAAATATTAACCGATTTTAAATATTTTTACATTTTTAAGTTCTCCTAAGCAAGACAACATGCTTATTGTGCTAAATTATCTCTATGGTTTAATATATAATTAATTTAAAAAATAAATTTCAAATTTTTGGCCTTGACTTTCTTGCGATTTTGCCCTATAACTTTTAAAATAAAATTTCTAATTTTTTTTAAATATGTTGAAATTCTCTACAATTTTCTAAATTATGCTAAATAAAAAATTGTTTAGTTATCATAATTCAATAACAAGAAATAATTTTTCAAAATCAAAATTTCAAAACTGGGCACAAAAATTGCATTTTTTTGCAAAAAAAAAGTAACTTTATATATTAATCATTAAAAAAATTGTTTAAGAAACTTAATATTTTTTGACATTTTCCGAAAGACAGGATCCCAAGAAAACATGTAAGCGTAATTTTGAAAAGTTTTGAATGTACTCTCTACATCCAGCAGTGGTCAAAAATGATAAATCTTGGATGTGAAGTTGAAATTTGTCAATTTTCCACTAAATATTTTATAGCGAAAAAATTTTGTTGATACCTAAAAGCATTTAGAAATTATTCAGTCCAAAAATTTTTTAAATATGTTCATATAATTATAATTTGCACTTGTTCGTATTGTTTGAAGAAAAGGATGCTAAACGTTTTTAAATTGTGAAATTTATTATATATAGTTTTAAAAGACGACACAATTTCCCATTTTTTTGATTTTGCCCCACTGTGCGTTGTAATATAGTTAATAATTTTGAAAGTATTAAAGCATATTTTCAGGCTTACATTTCAATTTTTTTCGGTAAGATGGCAAAGGGCTCAAAGGATAAATTTAATATTTTATCCCAATTTTCCATAGTGCAAAAGCTTGTTATTTTATAGTGTTCCAATAATTAAAAACAACAACCAAAATTACCAAAATTAAAGCGGAATTATACTAAAAGGATTTTAAGTTTTAAATATATTCATTTTTCGGCATTTTTCTTTGAATTTCAATAATTTTATGATTAATACTTATTCTCTAGAATTTTTCACAGCTTCTTTATAAACATATTTAATATTACACGTGTGATGTTTTAATTAACACTAAATAATATATTAAATTACGTATTAACATGAATCAATTATTAATAAAAATAAATAATAATTTATTATATTCTTGTAAAATTTCTTTCAATTGAATTAATATTATTTGTTTTGTAAGACCAAATTGTAATTCTTTATATTCAACATCTTTAATGCAATTTTCAATAAAATTCCAATTTAAATTGCCACCAGCAAGTAAAATTAAATACACGTGTCATCTACCTGATTTGTTGATTAAAAACATTACTGTTGCTGTTAAAAAAAAGTTAAATATTACAAAAATATTCAATGAATTTATGAGTGCGTATATGAGTGTGTGTATGTGTAATAAATAATATGTGTGTATGTAAGTTTTTGGTCGTAAAATTTTTATTTACATAAATAAAGGCAAAATGTTTTATAATCCCTACAAAGGAACAACGTACATGTACATATGTAAATTGTTTTTTCTTTTTTATGTATTATTTGTTTTTTCATACTTTACTTCAACACATAACTTAATAAGTTTTATTTCTGTTGTTGTTGTTGTTTTTTTATTTTTTTATTTTTCCTTTTTTGTAATAATGCTTTATGACTTGAGTGGTAAAAAATATTTATTGTTTAGTGTCAAGGAAATGAAAACGTATAACAGAAAACAAAAAGGAAACACATATACAAAGCAAGAAAAGGCTTAACATAAGTTAAGTAAATAACAACAAAAATAATACTTTCAGAAAACATCAGATCAAACGACATTCACGTCTTAAAGTATAAAACGTTAAAAGATAAAAATATCTTACAAATAAAGGCGGAGACAAAGTCAAACTCTGCAATGGATGACTTCATATTTTAGCCACCATATTTTTATAGCCACGAAAGTTATACTTAAGTAAAAATATAACAAAAAAACCCAACAAAATGTTAGTCACAATTCTTAAAATTACTAGAAGAGATGAAGATGACGACTATGATGATGATGATGATAAGGATGACGATTGATTATCTTCTCCATTGAACTGTGTGCGAAAGCACGAAATCGAAAGTAAAACCCACAAAAAACACACATTTAATAAAATATCAGAGTCAGAGAAAAAAAAAAAAAAACAATGAAAAATATTATTTCAAACAATATAAAGTGGAAAAAAAAAATAAAACAAACAATGATGAAAAATAATATATTATTTGAACTGAAAACCATATAAAATTGGATTTACAATGTCGTTGACGAGCTCGAGTGTCATTCACACATAAAGAAAAAAACTGAAAACGGGATAAAAAAAAAATACAATAAAATAAAATCTATCAAATCCTCTCTCTCTCTATTGATATTTTTTCAACATTATAATCCAAAACGTTGTTCAACTCGTATGTGAGTGTCATAGACTAAATGGCTGCTATTGCTGCTGCCTGGAAGACAGAGTAAATGACATATAGACAAGTGTCATAATAACACAAAAAAAATTATATAAATAAAATAATAAAAATATATGTTATATTTATGTATGTACACATATACATACATATAAAATAAGATTGGGGAGTAAAAATTATTAAAGCCAATTCCAAGAATTAAATAAACCCTGTGAAAAGTATATAAGTATAACGAAAATAGCTTAATTCAGCTACTTGTTTATTTAAGGAAGCTAAAGAATTGTCTTTTCTATACAATATCTACTACTTATATTCATTGAAAAAGACTTTTCTCTTTAAAGCATATAATATTTTATCTTTTATTAGTATTTTGAATGAGATTCGCTTGAAGAAAATTAAGTGGCCACATTAAAGTTAAGAACTTTGTATAATTTAAAACATATGATTATAAATAAGAAATTAAAAGTTCAAATATTATGATGTTTTAATGAGCTTTGAAGTAATATTTTCATTACAAAGTTAATGTTATGACTTTATTTTGTTATTAATATTCTTATTGTTATTATTGTTGTTGCTGTTTTTGTTTAAATATATAGATATATGTTATCATAACAAACAATCTTAAATTACAAAGAAAACATTAAAATATTTTTAATATGTTTAACTAAAATATATATGTAATCAATTTTTCCATAAAATACTTATACATATATGTATGTACAAATACATATACAAAATATTTTTCATATAGTATATGTATGTGTGTGTTATTTTATATCAACAAATCAATTGACAAAAATGTTAAAAGTCATTAAATGAGATAATAAATATTTATAATGGTTTCAAATTTTTTTTCAAAGAAAAAGCAACAAAATTCAATAACTCATTTTACTCTTACTTTTCCATATATATTTACATTCAATTAGAAACAAGCATACTCTAGGAAAAGTATTAAATACATACAGTGGGCAAAATATTTGAATAGTAAATATTGAGAAGTAAAAAAAAAATAAAACAATTAAATTAATTCCATTTTCTTTTCACCTCCGTCACTCTCTCTCTCTTTCTGGTTTGATTAAAAATCTATTTTTCCAATAAAATTTTTAACGCAAAATTGTTTTTTTTTCCTAAATCTTAAACAGGCAAGAATGTAATATTCGGCTCGGTCGAATGATCAACTTCTTCAAATTTTACTTTTGAACAGAAAATGAAACAGAATGAGAGGGATTTTCCTAAAGTGTACTTTTATATTTGAACTAATAAATAATAAATATTGAGAATTAAGAAAAATTAAAAAAATTAACTTCAAAATTCTTGTCTCCGCTAATTATTCCTTTTTTTGTTCTCTCTGACTCTCTCTAGCATGATCTAAAAAAGCAATTTTTTTTCAAAAAATTTGGGGCACACAATTGATATTTTTTCTTAAATCAGGAACTAAAAATTACGTTAGAACGGAAAATGAGAGAATTAAAGAGAACGAGAATGATTTCCATATTCGAAACTTTTATACCCTTCACCACATTACCGATCATAAAATATTCGCCCTAAAGTATGCTTTTATATTTATATATAAATTTAAACTTTCTTAGTTATTATAGTTTCCTTAATAAAAACTACAACAATATATATTTATATTTTATTATGTAATTAAATTAAATTTCTCATTATATATTTGTGTGTGGTCTACTCAACTCTCTAGCTCTTATATTGTGCACGGAAATAATTTTTAAGCCTATAATTTCATATTATATGTTTGCTTTTAAACGACTTATGATCTTTAATAAAAACTATAATTGAATATTAAAACAATTTGCTTAAAAAATGTTTTAAAAATATAAGAAGTTAATAAATAATTATTTTCTTCTCGTCATGTAAGAGCTTTTGATGTTACAAAATTAAGAGATGATTTACACGTGTGTACCATTTTGCCTGTCCCTGGTGTATATGCGAAAACTATAATACTCTGTTACTAACTAAACTGTTTTCTTATAAAAAAAGCAACAACAACACAGTAGACATTACAATGTTTAGTATGATGATTGTTGTTTGTGTATATTTCTAATAAAATTTTCGTTTTTTTTTTGCTCATAACTCTATTATTTAAGGACCGATAATAAATCAAGAAATATTTGTAACACATTTGTTCAAAAATGATTTCGAAAGCTTATATTCAAACCTCATACAAACAGAAAATGCGTTTGTGTCGATATCTCAGTTTCCAATGATTTGCTAGATTTTATTTCCTTAGCAAAAAAAAAAAAAAAAAAGATCAAATTTTCTGTGAAAAAATTTTAAAGAATATCTAGCTTGGGTACAGTGGTTTTCAAAAGTTGAAAGAAACAAATTTGATGGTGCTTATTGTTGTAGTTGTTGTTTCTTAATTATCCAATTAAACAACAAACATATGCAAAGCTGTCATAAAAATAAAAAAATAAATCTCTTTTTGATGGAAACGATTCTTTTTAATAAAAATACGGAAATTTTTACCGAAAAACATTTATGACAATCTGTTTCAGGTCGAAGTCCGTAACTTATATACGGACCAGTGTTGGCAAGGACTTCGAAAAAATGGAAGATAGATTCGAATTTTAAAAAGGTCAGAAAAGAAAGCTCTATTAAAACAAGCATTTATTTGGTTAGTTCTCATTAGTTTTTGAGAAGTTATATTAGTGAATTTATAAATTTAACATAAATAGTTCCTATGGATAATAAAGTTTTTTAAAGAATAATCATAAAATTCTTCTAGAATGAAGAGCCGCTGGCGAAAATTTTCCCTACATATAAGAAATTTAGATTTTTTGTGCGAATTAATACACAAAAATGTATTAATTTGTGTTTTTTTAAATAATTTTTGTAAATTTTTAGCCTTTTTAAAGCTATATTAAGAATCAAAAAAGGCTAGGAAGTTAAAACGAAAATTTTGAAGCTAAATGCAAAATAAAAAGGCTAGATTTAGCCTTAAAAAAGCTAAACTGTCAACACTATATAGGACTGCAAAAAGTCTAAAAACGCATTTTTTCAAAATTTATGAGATAGATTTTTTCATATATTCTGTAAAAGATTAAAAAAAAAATATTCTAAATTTATCGCGCAATAACGATGCTTGCATAGGAGCGTATAAAAGCCGACAACAAATTAGATTTTTCTAGGTATCTTTAGATCTTTGGCAATATTTCGGTTATTTACAAACCGATTTTGCTCATTTTTATTAGCGATATTCTGAGGAATATTTCCTACTATTTCATGTATAAAACATATATATCAGATAATTGGGGCTTTCTAAATACTGATTCCAACACACAGACGAACATCTTTATATCGACTCTCCTATCAATAAGAATCCAGAATATGGGTTCCATCAAAAAATATCGATCCAAGGAGCATTATTCTAGGATTTTAATATTAAAAATAAACTTTCTCATATTTGGCTCCACGTTGCAGAGTATACTTATGAGTATAAAACAGTAGGGTATATAAGTGAAAGAGTAAATAAATAAATACATATTTATTTAAATGAAAATGTATAAAAAGATGACAGACAGACAATCTGACTGAATGATTGAGTGTGTATGTAAAAATGTTAATAGTTACATCAGTACATATGTACATAATTGAAACTTTGGGAATATTTGTTTATTTAAATAAAAACTTCTTTTTTTGACTCCCCCTCTGTTGTTTATTTGGATTATTTTTATTTTAATTGATCACAAATATAATAAAGTAATTTACAATATTGAAAAATATATACATATAATATTTAAATTATTTATTTAAATCTCTATGAGTATAAATGTAAAACAACAAAATAAATTATTATACAAAACAAAAAAGTAAATAAGATTATTTATATTTTTTTATACAAATCTATGTTTTGTAACACATTTAAAATTGCATTTATGATTGATAACAGATTGCAACAATATGTCAAAAATATATGGATAAAATATACTTACAAAAACAAACAAATAAATAAAAATAAATAAATTTATATACTATAGTCTAAAAGTAGCAATAGTATTCATAATATTTACAAAACTGTGTCAAAAATGTGTTTGTAATATTCTTGGGAGACC
Source organism: Phormia regina (assembly GCA_001735545.1). Taxonomy (NCBI): domain Eukaryota; kingdom Metazoa; phylum Arthropoda; class Insecta; order Diptera; family Calliphoridae; genus Phormia; species Phormia regina. The sequence goes on from MINK01172250.1 coordinate 17,641, forward strand.
AATTAATTTGAAAGGGGAAACAATCAAGTTTATTTAAAGGCTTTTATTGAAATATAGGAAATTTTTAGAGAGTTTGAAATAAAAATGTGCATTATATAACAAAACAAAATGTTGAATCAATAAAACTGTCGGAATATAATAAAATCAATAAACATATTTTTTTTTCTTTTTTTGTTTTAGTTTTAAAATATAAATATTTTGATTTATGGATTATTATTGTTGCTGGGTTTTGAACTGCAGATTTAAATATCATAATATTTTCTAAACATTTTTAATTTAGAATCCATTTTGTTTTTTTATTTTATATATTATATATATTATATTAACCCATTTATGTTCAAAATTTAGATATTTTTTGTTTTGTATTTTTTTGGGATTTGTTTTCAAGAAATAAAAAAAGAGCTAAAATTTTTTTTAGTTGTCATTAATGGGTTAAAATATTTAAATATTTTTATGATGATTTTTTGCAAATGATTATCCTTATATAGTTATGTAAATCATTTATTATACTAAATAAATATATTTCTAATTCAAATTTGTTTTGGTTTTATAAAATAATAAAATAGAATTAATTTAAAAATGTAAATATTGAAATTGTTATAAATTATTTTAATTATTCAAATAAAATTGTTTTATAGATTTATATTTTAAATAGAATTTATCTTAACAATAATGACTGACATTTTGAAATGAAATCAATTAATTTTATAAATAAAATTTGTCTTAAATGTTCCAGATAAAAATAAAGCAAAAAAAGATTATGTTCACTTTCAGTTTCTTTTTGAGTTGATTGGATTTGAAATGTTTGTCTGTCTGACTGACTGTTTATGCTGCAAGTACTTTTAGACAAAAATCCACTTGATAAAAAAATATATATAAAAATAAAATTAATTTTGTTTTCTTAACAAAATCTTGGATAAAATGAAATTTCGTATTTGTTTGAAGTTGCTGTTATAGAAATATAAATTTTAAGGGTGGTTTGGAGTGGGAGGGCAACAATCACTTGACAGTCATTTCTTGAAGTGAAATGTTATTATTATTATTTCATTTTGTTGAGATTGTGTGTTGTAAGATTTCTTTTGCACACACACACACACCCACCCACACTCTTTAACACGGGTGGCAAAATGCATTAGAAGATTTTGCAGTCTAGACTTCAGACACATTAGATTTTATACAAAACAACAGCAACAGCAATAAATGATTTCATCCAGCATGTTTTTTTTTTTCATATTACTGATGATGTTTTCTAGAAAAAAAGGAAGAAAAATACAATGATTTTCCCTGACAAAAGAAGACAGTTTTTTTTCAATTTTCTTTATCTCGAAATGTCTGTTAGGAAAACATTTTGTTCTGTACTTAAGAGTTTGTATTTATTTTGTTATTTGTTATGACTCAATGTACTTAACAAGCGAGTGTATTTTTATGAAAATAGTTGGATATATTTTTTATAAGAGATTTACAAATTCTACTTACTTTAATTTGTACAACAACACTGATTTACAGTTATAAAGTGAAGTCAAAAAGACAACTGTTTAAGGTATGAAATAAACTACAATTTATATACTCGTTTATATTTAAGTTTTATATAATTAGTAAAAGCTTTCGCTATTAAGTACAACAAATTTATTAGACACCACAGCAAGATTTCCTTATAATTGTAATTTAGCTATTTTTTATTCAGAGCAATTTTAGCTTCATCTCTACACAAATTGAGTGTTCTTAATACTCATTTATGAGAAAAATCTTAAAAAAAAGAAAACTTAAGAGTCTATAAAGAAACAAAAACAAAAAACGGAAGTTCAACATCTTTAAAATTAAATTTAAGATACTTAAATTAATTTACCTGTTTCTGTGGTTTAAAGATAATAATGTCTACTGAATATTTGTGTTACTTTTAGCCGGAAGTTATAAATTCCATTTAAAAACACTTGAAATGACCAAAAATTTCTTTTAATACCTAAAGTTTGTATGAAAATAATAAAGTAAGTAGCTACATATTATTTGTTTCCTCTAACATTTTACCACAATTCACCCACCGCAAGTTAAACATTACAGATTTTATACATTTACTTGATTGAAACATTTTCATTTTGGTTTTTGTCTATGTGTTTGTGTGCTTTTTTTTCTGCTAAATAAGCACTTTGAACGATTAAAGCATGAAATTATATTTAATCACATATAATTAGCTGAGTAAATAATCCCATAAATATACTTTCAAACACATACATACACACATACATATTATATACAACAAAAAAATTTACATAAAAATAAACTCAAACCAAAAGAAGGAAATAAAACACAGAAAATAAATACTCGTGCAATTTCCTTAATTCTTAAAAATTTTACAAAACAGCAACAACAACAACAAAAAAATTGCTTACTCCAACAGAATAAAGGTCTAACAGAAGTTGAATTTTGTTTAGAAACTTAAAAAGAGGAACTAAATCAAAAAGCAGTAGGAAATATAACAATAAACCAAAAAAAAAAAATATGTCTAACGATATTACAGGAACTGGCCTCTTAGAGGAAACAAAAAAGAATGAAAAAAAGCATCATCATCATCACCCAAAACTGAAAAAACCAAAATTATACTGGTCATTATCAAATGTAGAACAAAAAACATTAAACAAACAAAAATAAAACAATTCGACTAAGGAAAAATCTTAAGCCAATAAGAAGAGAGAAAAAAGCCAAGCAAATAAATAATAATGATATTCATTCTATACTTTTCTTTCTATATATAGCAAAACATTTAAATAATTTGACCAACTAAATTAATTTATATATTTATTTTTGTGTTTTATTTTTAGGTAAATCTATAAAGGATTTCATACGAACCCCCCTTATACAACTGTCTTCTACTTAAAAACGTTAAGTGCTAATCAGGTAAAGTTTTTTTAAAGCTTTTTTTAATTTTGATTTTTCAGGCAAATTTAAGTTTGAAATCTAGGAAATTTTACTATCGATTTTGGGAATGTACAGCTTAATTTCTCCAATAAAAATTGGATAGAAAAATAAAATAAAATATTTATTATTTTCTGCAATGCTCTATATGGAAGAATTTTTAGAATTTCTTTTACTATTTTTGTAATTGTCCTCTTTAAACTATATTTCATTTTAATTCCTTTACTTGTAATTTTTAAACCGTAAATACTTTTGTACTAAAACTCAATATAGACGCGTATCTGGATGGTTTAGCAGATTGACCTTATTTTGTAAAAGGTACCACTTAGTTCCTTTTTGTGGTATTAATGTGAAGACATATCTGATCAGACAAATTAGAAATTGTATCTTCTATTGATGGAAAGTAGTCTTTTCTACCTTTATTTCTAGAGTTTCTATTATGAACTTGTTTTACTTACTAGGTCTTTAGGTTAACTCTTTTCTAGCATATCTGAGAAAATATATACATTAGGGTGGCCCCAATATCAGTGCTGAAATTTTGAGAACGATATCTTAGAATGAATTAAATTTTCATTTGAGCTGTGAACATCAATACCTTATTTTTTCTCAATAAAAACGAAGGCACTCTAATATACATAATAAATAAATAAATATCATTATCAGATTTTGGGATTTCTTATATTCGCTATTTTGTATATATCCACTTTTTTATAAGTCGTTTCCGAATACGATCCAAACAAATCTGAACGGATAGAGCTACCCTAGACTACTAACAAAAGACATGTCACGGGATTGGTCCAAAGTGACAGGAACCGATTCAAGTTCTAATACTTTGTATGAGCTGCACCTGTCACTTTAACTTGGCTTTGTCCTTGGAGGGAGAAATTCACCCTTTTTAACCAGTTTCGGGAGAGGTCACAGAACTAACCCGAAAGGGCATATTCAGTATTAATAAATATTATGCAATTTTCTGAAAAGAAATAGGAAATTTTTTATTTTTTAGATATTTACAATTTATAATTATAAAGTCGGGGTGCCGCACCCCGAATCGAGGGTTACGTTTACAAAATTCAAATTTTATAGTCTCACACACTCACAGCCACAGATTGTTATTGCGTGTGAGTTGGTAGTTGCTATAACTGGTTCTCAACTGAAACTTTGATGACTGTTAGGTATCAATTGGTACTTAACTTGAACTTTGATGGCTACTAGTGTCAATTGGTACTCAACTGCTACTGAGGGACCTGTACTATTGCACCAATTTTTCCCAAGGTATCTACTTAAATAATATTGCGCATAGCTAAGGTATTTTCGAGTTGATTATAAGGAGAACCTGCTACTAGCAGAGGAATGTAGGCCCTCAAATTTGGCTACCTCTGGTATTTATTTCTTCTTAATTTATTACATTTCCTTAACTCTGACAATGAGCTATTTGTAACGTTCCTCAAGTTGTATATATCTTCATGGTTACAAAAAAAAAAAAATCAAACACTGATTGTAATAATTTAAACATCAATGGGTTAATAATAACTTAAATACACAGTATACATTTTAGGGTTAAAATTTATTTAGTTGTTTGTAGTACCGATGCTGCTACTGGAATACGGAATTATAATAAAAAATAATTATGCTTTTGATATCAATGTTGTTGTTGTTGTTGCTTATGCTTTTGGTATATTTTTTCTTTCTGTTAATAAATAACATTAAATTTTATTGCCATCATTTGTAGACCATCAAACTTTACATGTTGGCGAACAAAGTATTATAGACAAATTTGTATGCGTTTAAGAATGCGGCTCCAAAGTGTTTTTATTATACTCCGAATACAACTCAAATATGTTTTATATCATATGCTTTATACATACAGACATACATATGTATGTATGTATGTATGTATGTATGTATGTATACATAGTCTTACAAATGTATTTGTGTCTCTATATATATGTATGTAAATCTAGGAGTCTTTGTTTATATTGAAAATACTAAAATGAAAATCGTAACTACTTAAACAAAACCAAAATATGGAAATTAAGTATTATGTTTTGTTGGTGTTTGTATATTCAAGTTGTGTGTTGTATTTATTAAAAAAATATATATATCTGTTATTGTTGTTTTTATTGTTTGTACTGTTGTTTGTTTGTCGTTGGCTTAGCTGTTCTATTTCGCTCTCTGTAATTATATCTAATATCAGTTGCCACTTATGGTTTATTTTGTTTTTGGTATAAATACGAAAATTATACAAAACAAATGTGGTTTTCCTTACTGTTTTGTTTGAGAATGTTTTGATGATGATTGTTTTTTTTTTTTAACAAAAATACACCTAATACTTTGTTGACGCTCATAAAAATTTATTTTCATTTTGATCACTGATTAAGTATTGAATATTTTATTTTTAAAAATTTCAAATACAATTATATTTATTATATATTTTAGATTTTTTATTATTGTTTTTTTTTTGTAATTTGAAATTGTCAATCATGTCCCAAAAGTTTTTGGTGTAAATTTGTTTTGTGTGAAGTGTTTGCATGCAGTCAAAAAAAAATTGTATAATTTTATGTTGATGATGAAAATGTCGACACAATGATTATGCTGGCAATGCCTATGAGAACAAATGTGTATGACAACGACAGCGAGGACATTCAATGCATTTTCGTGTTTAATTCCCATTCAATAACATACATTCATATTTAAGGATATTAAGGAATGAGTTTGTATCTGTATGTTTAGTATAAGTACACACGTCATTGTATGCGTGACAATGGTGTCATATTGACGACATACACTCATACACATAGACAGTTAAAACTTCTCCATACATATGCTACATATATACATTTGACATGATTGTTGTAGAGTCGTTTAAATCGTCCTTGCTGTATAAGTGTAAATTGGATACACACATTGAATGTATGAATGTTTTTGGATACAAGTTAGCATGTCGCTTTGGCTGCCTGTCTCTCAGTCTGTTTCTCTGTCTGTCCTGTCTATCTGTACTTTGTCAAAATTGTATTTTTTTTTTGTTTGTTTGATAATACAATATCAGGGGCTGTTTGAAATTCCGTTTAATTTCTTTCAATTGCAGCAGGAAGGGGTAGTTTTGCTTTATGCTTTAGAATTTCTTTTTAAGGCTTTATTATGTACATTAGGGCTTTTAATAACCACCATAACCATCACCCACTCTTACTCACTCTTTCACCACCCACCCTATTTAGAAATCCATAAAAAGTTTCTTGTTTTTATTTTCTTAAAGATTCTCTTCTATGTTATTTTGTATTTTTATTATTTCCTTAAATTCTTGCATTTACTTAATAGAAAATAAGCTTCCCTTTAGCCTGCCGGCAGGGTGTTTTTTTCCTACTTGTTTGTGGGAACAGTTGTTATTGTTGTTGTTTTCTTTTTGACATTAAGGGTGGGTGTTGGTAATTTGTTTAATGCCAAATGGGGATTTTTGTTCTTAAATACAATATTGCATATGTTTGATTGTATCTTGTCAAATATTTTCGTATTTTTGTATGTTTTTGTTGTTCAATTCGTTTCATTGTTTTGTGTTTTAAAAATCGTATTTTTTTTTGTTTGTCTTTTGTAAAAAATTTTACGCTTTCTTAGGTTTTTATATAGTGAAAATAATATAAATTGTTGTTTAAACTGAATAAAATTGGGTAAGTGCAAATGATTAGAGAAGTTTGGTTTAAGGTTTATTTGTTATATTCCTATGGAAACCCCAGTCAAGTTAGCTTTTCTAGATCGTTATTTCTTTATACATTCAAAAGTAACTGTTAATTTTTCGTTTAGAAATCTAGCGCTCATTATAATCTTCACCACAGGTATAAGGGTTTCCGTATTTAATCTCCACATTATTCGTTAGAGACTTAAAAAGTTGATATTTTCTGAATCCTTGTAAGAAATGATGAAGATAGGAACATATCTGTCCGGTGGTGTGTCGGTTGAAATGGCGTTTATGAAGCCCACCAATCAAAAGATTGGAAATCGTTACGAAAATGTTGCTATTGAAATTCTGCATGATCGATTTAAAAATGGCGGAGATATGATGTGAAAACTGTTTTTAAATTCTTATTTTAAGTTTCTGAAGCCTCTGTTTATCCTAAAGACTTCGTTTTTGCATAGAAGTTTCATATCCCTATCTCGTTTTTAAATAAGGATTTCTAAAAAGCCTTAACAATTCTATATTGCTGATATTTAAACCAATCTTTTACCCCTCACCAATTATAGAAGCAAATAAATGTAAACATTTTTAAATATATTAATATACTTACTTGTGTATACATACATATATACTTCATCTTGGGTGCATACATACAAATGGATAAATGTACGAATGAATATATGAAAACAAAACAACAACAGCAATCAAATAATATGAAATTGTAATTGTTGTTTTATCTAAATAACAAACATGCTTACTTACATCTACATACATATATATGTATATTTTTTTTTCAAAACTCTATGCCAGTATCTATGTATGTATGTAACAACATGTTTAGAATTACACATATCTATAGAATATTTATTCATACATTTCATTACTATGAACTACAGAATATATAGAGTATATTCGTTACTCGTATCTTCAATATGTCGGCTTCTTTTTTTTATTTTATACTTTTAATTTTATCTATTATTTGTATAGAAGATTATTATTGTATGAGTTTGTAGAATTCTATAACATGAACTCTCGTATTCATTTGTTGTAGAAATTTAGAAATGTACAAGTTGTTGTAAAGCTTTATTATATTTTAATGAACATACGAATAAGATATTTTATTTTTATGCGCTTTGGATTCAGCTTCTGTTTGTGGCAGTTCTTTTACAAATATCATGTTAATCATTTCATATGATATGTATGTTTGTCGTATCTTTTTAAATTGATTTAAACATTTTCATTTCGTTTTTTTTATATTTTTTCTTCACTTTTGTTAAGTATATTATTCTTTGTAAAAACATCATTATTTCGTGAGTTTAAATGAAATTGAAACTGTTTTAAGATTTATGAAGATGTATGTATTTATGTATTTTTTAATGGTTTCGAAGGAATACATTCTAATAGGTATTATAAAATATATTTTGTTCTATAAACAATATAAGTTGGTTTATTTTTTTTTTACCAATTTTTTAAATTTAACCAAATCATACCTTTAATACTCTGTAATTTTCATTTATATTAATGAAAATAAAAGTATTTGAAGTGTGTATTTGCTTGACTGTCTGCAAATGAATGAACGAATGAATGAATGAATGAATAAAATGTAAAGTGAGATGTGTTTGTTTAATAGACACAAATTTCTGCTTAGTTAAATTACACAGATATTAAATGTCAACTAAGTTTATTTTGTAACTCAGCTATGTAAAATTAAAAAAAAAAAGTTGAAAAAAAAAAAATTCAATTCTTAAATTGAATTAACAATTTTTTAATTATCCAGCAGCATGTATATGATTGTATACGAATTGTTGACAACTAAAAGTCATTGCAAATAATTGCGTTTCATTAGAAATGTAAAATATGAAATTTTAATTATCCTGAAAGACATTTCATTTAAATAAGACTAGTAGTCTTCTTTAATAAATACTAAATTCCAAAGAATAAAGCTATTTAATTAATTTTTCAATAAAAATTCTTTTCGGTATAAATTGTTTGTACCTTTTGATGGTTGGTATTTAAGTGGAATTTAAAATTAAGGAATAAAGTAAAAAAAAGAGATTAATATAATTTTCTTGATAAAATTTTGGCTGAAATGTTAATTATTTGAAAAGGAATATTTTTTAATCATATAATAGTTAAAATTTTGTATATATTTTTCATACGGGTTAAAACATTTGGAATTGAGATATTATTTCAATTATTCATTTTATTGTAAGGATTTAGTTTGAAAAAGTTGATATTTTTTTAGATGCTTTGTAAGAAATGTATCGATTGAAATGGCGTTTTTAAAGCCCACCGATAACTGATATATATAATTTATATATCAAACGATTGTTAAACATTTCGTGAATTTTTCTATTGAAATTTAACAAGATCGGGTTGTAAATGCCGGAGATATGCTTATGCCAGGAACTTCGTTTTTGCAAAGAAATTTCGACAATTATTTTCTGAATTTTCGTGTTGAAAAAGTTTAATAAATCGGTTCAATAATAACTGAGATATCAAGAAAATTTTTTGATTTTTGAAACCCTTGTTGAAAATTTGTATATAGTTCGATCATAAATATTTTTATAAAATTTCATTTGTTCATAAAAAACCGTGTTATGGGTCAAAAACTAAAAAATATAATATAAATACACAAACAAGCGTGTATATTAATAATGTTTTTTGACATTTTGATATAGGAACACCCCCCAAACGATGCGTAAAAATTAGCTGAATATGGAAAAAATATTAAAAAAGTTTTCAAAATTAGTCTTCAGTTCCCTATCAGCGATTTTAAAATCATGGGTCCCGTACATTTTGATCAAAAAAAGTTTAGATTTTTTTTTTAACGAAATGGTTATTAAAAAATTGGTAATTTTATGCTGGTTATGGAAAAAATATTTAAACATTTTTTCCAATGGTATTTTGTAAGTATTTTGATGATTTTTTTTTAAATCTTTAATATTACTTATAAGGAAGAAAATTTTAAAATTCTTATCTATTTTTTTTAAGGAATATATCGAATTTTTTTTGCATGATATACTAAAATGACGGTTTATGGATCAACATTTTTGAGAAAATATTTTTTCATTTCAAGACTAAACTTTACAATATTTGTTGACGAAATGTTCTAGTCCCGAGACATTCAATCGCTGGTAGGGAACAGAAGAATGATTTAAAAATTTTTAATATTTTTCCCATATTCAGCTAATTTTTCACATCGTTCGAGGGGTGTTCCTACAAAATGTTTGCCTATGGGACACTCTAATGTATATTAAGCATTATAATGTAGATTTATAAATGTGTAAGTATGAAAGCATATTTTAAGGCTAAAATTTTATTTGTCCATAAAATAGTAAAGGGTATAAAAGAAACGGCATTGCCCAATATAGCCTCAATCTCTTTAGTTTTAAAGCAGACTAAGGAGAACTGTACATTAAATTCACTAAAACAGAATATTTTCATATACATTTCAACTTTTTTATTCCTAATTTTACTCAAGTGTATCAAAAATATATGTACATATGTATGTATGCATGTATTTATTTTTCAAAGAAAATTTCACTAAAATTTTCCACCAACTTTATTTACTTTCCAATGGTACTAGTGGAAATAATTATAGATTTATTAGCGCATCAAGCATAAAGTTTATACTACTAAGTATTTATATGTATATATGTATGTATCTATGTATATGCAATAACTTTAATTCTAAAGAATAAGCTATCAACTATTTTACTAGCTGCAAAACTTTAATAATAAATTTCAAAAAGTTTATTGTTGTAGTTTCTATTGTAATAACAAACGAAGAATACCATTTGTTTCTTAAGAACTAAATAAGATTGAAATTAACTTTTCATTAATTAATATTACAGTGGAATAAAATGTTAAAAAAAAATATTGAATTTCCAAACCAAAGAATGAAATTGTAAATTTACAAAACTTAAGAGAATTACAGATTAAATAAAGTTTAAATAAAAAATATTAATGCATAAAAATTGTAGCGTCACTTACTCTCTGTATTAAATTGTTTCTATATAACAGTTGTTATATGAAATTTATCTTTAGTTTTAAATGCAATTTATATGCTACTTATGGAGGCAAGTACATATATATATAATATAGAAATAGGGGAGAATTATATATAAAAAAGAGGATTTCTTCTAATCTATTTCAAATACTAAATACTTAATTAACAAATTAAAAATTTAAAGCAAGAAAATTTGAACATTGTGGCGTTTACACTATGAATGCTTCATGTATAAATTGAATGAAATAATTTTAAAATTTACATTAAACATCATGTTTCACTGCACTTATGGCTCGTAAATCTACAAACATTATTTCATGGGTGTATAGGAAAGAGGAGTAAATGAGTGAGTGAGTGAGTGTATAAAAATATCTAAAGTGTGAGTTTATTTAAAACAAATAAAATCTGGGAAACACTTAATAAAAAGAAACAAATAAACAAATATAAATTGTAGTTTAAAATAATGTGAAAATAAATAATGACAACATTAAGAAAAGAAGATATTTTAAAGAAAATAAAAGAAAAAATATCTCATTCTCATTCTTATACATACACATACACACAGATACTTATTTATATTTAAAAAGTCTTTAAGAATTTTAAAGTGTATCATTTGTGTAACTTAGGAGTTGTAGTTTAAGTTTTAATGAGGTGATGGCAGATATAAAACTCAATTTTTTTTTGTTTCAAATAAAATACCATAAATAACTAAATAAAATTGAAACAAAATACTCATTCATGCATTTGAAAAAAATTATTTCAAATGTAATGATTATATGCATAAATAAAATGTAAAAAAGGCAGAAAGTTGGAAAATACTTATACACACATACATACATACTTATAAAATATTCTCATCTAAACAAATTTGTTTATATCATATTAAAAGTATGGATATAAAGTAAGAGGACTGACTCCTCCTTCTTAAGCGTGGGAATTGTAGAGAATTATTTGTTTATGGAAATGAAAAACAAAACCATAAATTGACAAATGTTTCTAAATTACATACACTTTTCTGGTTGTTATTTGTTTTTCTTTTTATTTATTTTTTTTTTGACGGAGGAAAAAGTGTTTACCAGAAATAAAATATTAAAAAAAAAAAAAAGAAAAAAATCATTTATATTTACATTTACAATTTACCATTTATTATCCGGGGAATATTTTAATATTATTTAAAGTAGAAAAAAAACTTATCAAGTCAGGAAAATCTTTAAGAGTAAACAAGTCATTTTTAAAATTTACTCGCTCCTTAATTTCTTCATTTGTTCATTTTTCTTTTTGCCAAATTAGAGAAAATGAAAAAGGTAAATTGTATCTGGGTATCTTAAAACTTTGTTTTCTGTAACACTTTTCAAAAAGTTTTCTATATTGTTAATTTTTTTTTTCTGTGCAGCTTGTTTAACCCCAATAACTCGAATGTAAATTAAGAAGAAAAATACTGAAATGTTTTTGAATAAAGATTTTTGGCAGTTAAATATAAAGAAAATTTCCAAATTTGTTTTAAATTTTATTTAGACTCTAATACCTCAAATTAGGGGGATTAAGGGTTGGAACTTGAAGCAGGTTCTCGTTATAATATTTTTAAAATATCGTTAGTCAGTCTACAATAAAGTAGAAATTCCTTATAAAGCCAACCATTCCTTGTAATGAATTCTGCAGAAGTTATCTAGAATAGAAGAAGAAAAATATAGATAAATCATATTTTTTGTGTCTGTCTGCCTGTTTGTCTGTTTGTCTGTCTGTACATAAAGGCAGAATTATATATCTTTTTAGGTTTTATTTTCAATTTCCACATAATAAAAAGATAAATAGTGGGTGGTCTTTAGTGGAGGAATATTTTTTAATATCTTCATATATATTGAAATATATTGCTTTGAATTAAATTCTAATGCTTTATTCCTTTTGTTAAGAGTATACTTGTATGTCTTACCTGTTTTAAACTTTTGTTTAAAGAATAAACAAAAAAATCTTTTAAATTCTTTTCTACATAAAATTAAACAAAAAGACAGATAAATAAAAAGGAAAACATTTTATTGTTATTTAGATTTTAAATGTTATTGGGTTCATTTACAAAATTTCTTATTTATGCTGATGTTATTGTTGTTTTAGTTTTCTAGTATATAATTTTTGAAAATCCATTTAAATAAACTTTCAAACTTTCTTTGTTTTTTTTTTACTAATTTTCTCACAATAATTCGACATACAAACACATACATACTCACTCTTAACGACCAAATGATTTTTCTTTAGCAGAAATGCATGCTAACACACACACTAACATATTATTATGATCATGAACCACAAAATTGTTGGTTTTTTGAAATGCTAAAGCTACAGAAGACCAAGCTATACAAGACGAGATCCCATTTAGATGATGACCTTTTACATAAAATGCCGCAACTTTTTTCGAGAAAAAAAAAAAAAAGAAAATAAAAAAATAATAAAAAAGAAAAATTACCTCAAAATGAAAAATACATATAAAAAAACAAAAGAAAAATATTACTAAATATAAACAATTCATTTAAACAAGAGGCTTTCTCCAATTTTGTGTCGGTGTATGAGAGTTTTTATATATATATTTTTTTTTGGGTTGTTTGTTCATCTTCTTTAAAACCAAAATGAATAATGGCATAATTGTATCATGACCATCAATCTAACAAACAAACCAACCAAACCATTCAACTAACCAGCCATCCATCCATCTAAAACAACCATTGAAATAACCATAAAAAAATTTTTTTATGTACATGTCTATTGTTTTTTGTTGGTATGTATATATATATGTATGTAAGTATTTACGTATGTAGATGTTATTGTTGTTGTTGGTATAACTATTATTGCTGCTGATGTTTTACATAAAAGTTACTGGCGATTTTTCGCCACAGACAATTGTAACTAACTACAACTTGAATTTTGTTTTGTTGCCAATGTTTTGTCAGTATTTGAATTCACACAGTAGTTGTAGATAATATTTTTGAAGTAATAATAAAATACCTTTGAAAAGGCCTTTTAGTTATATATTTAATTTATATAAAGAAGTGGTTATCTTATACATATAAACTATTAGCAGTCAAATAGCTATTTATTTCTTAAGTTATTTAGAAAATTTTAGATAACTTAAATAATTTTCGAGATTAGGTTTTTTATGAGAATTCAAGATTCAAGCAGAGAAAAAAACAATATTATTTTCATCGCAGACACCGTTATTGTTGAATATATTTGGTTGTAGAAATTATATATTTGTACTGAATTCACAGTTATATTGTTGACACAACATATTATGCAATGGGCTTAAATTAGAATCATATTATTGTTGTTAAAATACTCAGTGCAAAAAAAAAGTTTTGAATTGACAGCAAAAATGTTGTTTTTTGTTGGCAAGAATATACTTGACCATAAATATTCTTGCTGATTTTTATTATGCTGAATCTATATTTTTAAAGGTGAATTATTTAAAATAAATGATTTTAACTAAACTCGAAATAAATATTTTGCATAAATCTTTCAGATTGTAAAAATATTTTAAAGGGAAAGTAAACTTCACCAGAAGTTATCTATGGAGTGCTAATTAAAGTGTCACATTGTACAAGTATATTAGAAATTTCTCATTCATTATTCACCGGTGATAAATCAATCTATCTTTTTATACCAAAATTATTTATTTTACATAACTAAATTATAATTAATTTGAATAAAAACTCCCAAATTATAAATTAATTGGATATTATTTATTTATTTATTTATTTATTTATTTCAGACATAAATTACTTTCTCGACTCTATAAGTATTTTAATTGTGATTTAACCATATTAATGATGTATTATTGTTGTTTACATGAATCAAGTAAATATACAACAAAAATATGATGCAAATCAACAATATTTCTATTGTTATTCAACGATATTATGGTGCCACATCTAACAATAATATACTTTACAACCATAGAATGTAAACATAATGTGAAAGTATTCGATTATAGTTGTTATTTACCATATTTTTCTTTGCGTGTAGAAAATATATTTATTAACTGAACAAAATGACAGAAAGATAGACACAGAGACAGACATACATAATAATATCAAATGCGAATGTTTTTTTCACGATTTTAAATGAGAAAACTATTTAAGAAAATATATTTTTAAAATATATGTTAATCGGCATAATTCATTTGAAATTATTATTTATAATTTAATCGAACAATAATTTGATTT
>MINK01172251.1:225-25432 GCA_001735545.1 Phormia regina
TTTTTTTAAAAAAAAGTAGTGTGCGTTTATAGGAATATGCTCCAGTGTATACCAAATTTTATGAAAATTCAAAAAAGCGGACCTAAGGGGGCTCAAAGTTAGGTACCTCTGACATAGAATATTTTTAATCGCTTGCCAAATTTTTCTTTCTCATCCGATTTCAAATATTTTTATACAATGTTGTAGGCCCTGAAGAGACCTATTTATCTCTTATAATTTTCAAGAATATTAAAGCTCCATAATTTTGCATATTATTGGTTAATTTTTTTCATATATCCTAGTATTTCTGAACGATTTTATTAGTTTTTTCTTAACTACTTAACCTTTATGTGTACAACCAAAAATTTATACGTATCGTTACAACCGACATACCTGGGTATGTCATACATTTTGTATGCAATATTTGATACTTTTATATTTTCAAGTGTTTTTACAATAGAAGAAAAAATATGTGGCATTTGATAATAATATTTTCCTGTAAGAACCTTTAAGTTTTTCCTATTCAAATAAAAACAGTCCTTCAATGCATTCAAATTCCAAATAAAATACCCGCAGATTTTACTCATGAAAATAATTCCTACACACAGAAAAAGGAATGGTTGGAAAACGCTCATAGACATGAAAATACAATTATAANNTGATGGTGGGTATAATAGATTCGGCCGAGCCGAATATAACATTCGCACTTGTTATGATTGTGAGGTTTTTTTTTAATTTTTATGATTATATGCTAATTTGAAACTTTTGAAACTAAATTTATGTCTCATGAACAGACCTTTAAAAAGTACCTGTGATTTGGTACATTTATAATATAGTTAAGCTTCCTTCTTGCGGATATAACTTTGTCCTCAGCTTTATTTTATAAGGTTTCTATTTTTGATATATTATTTGCAAATTATTATTTATTATCTATCGCTAAATATTTTCTTTACAAAATCAAAATGAATTAATAAACAATATGTAATCATCAAGGCTAAAGGACAATAGTTAACTCTGATATTGGTTTTGGCAGAAGATATTTAGTATATTATAATTTATGAATCAAACAGAAATTAAATAAGAATACTCTAATTTGCTGGAGTTCATAAGTGTGATTTATGGAAAACAAACTGTCATCTGATGTACATCATGAGCTGCATGGGGTAGGTTTATCAGATTTGATAATAGAAATACGCGTCAGACAAAACCACAGACATTTCAGATACTTTCTTGAGACTGTACATGAATCATCCGGTCAACCATATAGAAGAGGTACTGGCATAAAGGTTTGGTGGATGTGTAATGCTGTTATGCTTCCATCTACTGAATGGACAAATTTACACATGTGCGGTACCTTCTGGAGAACGAAAGATTCACGTTATAATCTATTTCGCAAAAGTGGAAACATAAATCTTTGGTTTAAAAATAACATATTCATGTGTTTATAAAGATCAAAGAAAGTATAACTGTCTGTATTGTTTTCTAGATCACACTAAAAAGATGAAACTGAAGCAAAGCATGAATAATATTAGATAAAAACAGAAGCAAAAGATGAGTGGAGAACATGGGTAAATATTTCGTCGAAAACTGAAAAACTTAAAATATTTGCAAACGATTATTTCTGTATCAGCTGAGAGGAAATTAAAAAAAAAAATGTGCACATTGTGCGAAATTTCTACTCTAGAATGGAAAGCATGTTCACAAAGCAGGCCCAGGAAGATCATGAAATGAAGAAGAATTAAGAAGTTCGAGACATAAGAGGAAAAATGAAGTACAATTAATTATTCTGTAAGTTCTGGAAGACGAACATGAAAAGCATTCATAAATTCCATAATTCAGTACGTTCCGAATATTCAAAAGTTAAAAGCTAAATATAAAAAGCTAAAATATAATTTTTATTAAATTTATTATAAGCTAATGTAAATAATATTAATAAAAATAAAACAAATTAACAAAACAAATATTTTTCTTGCATTTTACATAATAAGTTCTAAAAATTATTCTATACATACCCAGGTATGCTGTTTGTAAATGTAAGGGGTAGCTTCATAAAAACAGTTATAACTTTGATTGTCAAAACTTTTTTTAACTTTTTTCTTCAATATATTATAGCTAACAATATTGTTAACAAACATCTATATTTTCAAGTTAATATGATAACCCAAACGCATAATATGTCAGTTTAAAAATGAAAAACATACCCAGGTATGCGATTGTCAACATAAGGGTTAAAGAACTAAATTATCTATTGAATAAACCTCGAGACAAATTAAGAGAATTTCTTCATACATATTTGTTATAGGAATAGAATAATTAATAATTAAAAAAGAACACCTGTAAATATTTTCAATAAATTGGAAATAATGAGAAAACACGCCATATATAGTATTTTTATTATGTGAGCAGTGTATACGTATGAGTAATATTTATCTATTATATATCAAGTAAACGTACCAATAAATTACTCTGATATTATATTTATTCTATTAAAATTAATATATTTTTTTACGTATAACTTTTGATTTATTAAGCCAAATTTAGCGAAATTTACAGAACAAAATTTTAAGAAAACATCGTTTATATAAAGTATGTACAATTTATATTTATTAATTCATATAATATTACAGAGTTATATATTCAAAAAGATTTTGTATCAACTTTTTGTACTGGATAAAATTAATTCAATTAAATTCTTTCATATGTAAGGTAAACACCCATGAAGTATTTTCTACCGAACGAGTCGTATAACGGCGGGTTTTTACGCGGATTGAGATTTTGGGCATTTTACTTGAAAAAAAGTGAAAGTTTTTCTTGTTATATAATTTTAGAAAAAGTTTATATATACACAGAAAAACATATTTTCTAAAAACTCAATTAAATTATTAATCAGAATTTTATAGCCATTTAAAATATTTTTCTAAATTCCAATTTCAATTACGATTAATGCAAATTCAAATATTTTATTAATTAAAACTCAACATATGAAAAAATTGTATATTCAATTATTCAAATTATCATTTATTTTTATTTAGATTTGATGAATTTATTAATTGATACAATTAAAAAAAAAAACATTGAAAACCGTTAAAATTGTTAATTTTTTTTTTTTTTAGAACAAAATATTGGAAAATTTAAATTTTAATAAACATATTAATTGACTCAATTTAAAAAGTAATTGAAATAGTATTTATCTTTAATAAATCGATTAATAGAGCAGGTTTATTTAAATGTTGTTTTTAAAATGCGGGGATTCATAAATATTTTTTCTTCGAAATTTTTAAGTTCTTTTAAAGTTCTATGTATAAACTGCAGTTTTGTGCATTTATTTTTTCATGTGTGGAAATAGCTGTCATATGTTGCACAGTGGTTCCGAACTGATTTTTTGGAAATAATTCTGAAATTAAAGAACCTTTGGAAGTATCTAAATAATATTTCACATGATCAGAGCTGAGGTGTTTTCGAGTTCATTTCATTTAGAGCAGTACAGGTTTCTAGCGGGTAAGGGGGGAAATGAGTGTCGTTAAAAATATATGAAAATGGCTTAATTTCACAAAAGGAAGTCAAGTTTATATTAAGTTTTAAGAAAAAGTATAAACCTTTTATATAAGAATTTTGTATCTAAAAAAACGTAAAAATATGGAGATTAATAATTTATAAAAAAAGATTATTAGAATGTAATTTTATTGCTGAATTTCTTAAATTTAACTTTTTTTTAATTTAAAATTAATATTTAAACATTAATAAAATTGAAACGAATAGCGATATTTTATTGAAATTTTTGTATATTATGCATTAATTTGTCTTAAAATCATATAATTAAAAAATGCTCACCTTTTTTAAATTAAAATAACCAAAATCCTAAACGGTATAAAACGTTTTAAAAAAATTAACTTTTCTCATTAAAATGGTCACCCTGTTGTTATAAGAGGCATCTGACAGAAAATAATTTTTTGGGTGTATATCTTGCATATAGGTCTATTTAACTAAAATAATTTCATGTCGACCCCAGATTTGCAATTTGATATCATAGCAAAAAAGAAAAATTCCCAAAATTGACAAAATCTGGATAAAACTTTTAGGCAGACCAAAAAACAAAAATAAAATTAAAATTTTTTAAAAGTTCCACTTTTAAATTAAAAAAACTTGTTAACGATGCATATATTTATATGATTCTTGACGCAGTATTATTTAGAATTTTGTAAGGAATTTAGAGAATATTTAAGAAAAATATAGTATACAAATAGGGGCAATATTAAGCCTGCCAAAGTAAAAAAAAAATGAGGTTCAAAATGAGCTAAACATTTATTTCGACCCAAATATCTCTTAAACTAAAAGAGATACCGTATTTTTTGTAGAAATTTGCAAGGACTATCTATATAAAAAATATATTTTCTGTATTATGATAAATTAATTTTTGGTGATTTATCAAAAAAATATTACATACCCGAGATGGCCAAATGTGGAGATCCACCCACACCCTAACTTGTTAGGAACTTGTACTACTCTAAATCAACTCAAAAACACCTCAGCTCTGACCATGCGAAATTTTATTAATATACCTCCAACAGTTCTTTAGCTACTGAATTATATCCCTAACACATCGTTTTAGAATCACTGCGTAACTTTAAATATTGGGGGTGTGTAGTGAAATTTCTGGAATTGATCTTATATGTTCTCTGGAAGAACCATTGTATTAACTTTGTTGGTTTTTTAATGGATTTTTATATATTATAATGTTTTTATATTAAACTTTTTATATGTAAGTTAAGATTTTTCAATCTTATACCTTTAAAATGAAAAAATGTTTTAGTACCTACAGAAAAGTTTGTTAAATTAATTTATTTTGTTTTTCTTTAAATAAAAAATCCGTTTCCTTTTTAATTTAAAATAAAAAAATACACACACATCTTTAGGTATAAGTTCTCTTAATACTAATAAAGACTAACGGTAAACATAAAATAATACTCATTTTATAACATTTCCGTTTCCTTTCTTATTTTCTTTGTTTTATTTTTCTTCCATAGAAATCTACTCCATATATTCTTACTTGTGTGTATGAACAACTATATGTGGCAAAGACAGAAAATTAACAACATCATCATCCAACATTAAACATTTAATGGGAAAGTCTTATGGAGAAAAAAAAGCTCAACTACAGTAACTACACTAACAATAACCATCATCAGTCGACGTCACTTAATCCGTTGTGTTAAACAAACATTATAATCATTATTTGTGTTAAAAACAAAACAGGCAGCCATAGTAGAAAGGAAAAGTATGAATAAAAAAGTGGGAATATGAGTTTATGAAAAACAGGAAGGAAAATATTCACCAAGAACCACTAACACTACGTAAACTTTTTCAGTTTTTTGCCACTGTAACTACTACTAATACTACTAAATAATTCTCTGCTGCTGCCGTTAACTCGAAATATACAAATACACAATGTCAAATGTTAAACATAAAAATCAAGATTAAAAGGAAACCATTTCTAAGTGCTGTTACTAAAACTACTACTACCACTACAAAAAAGAAAACTATTGCAGCAGTCTGTGAATGTCCTTTGTACAAACTTGTGCACATTAGAAAGCACTAACTAACACTCATACGAATTATTATTTGGATGTCATTATGCCGTTATGTACCGTTAAACTTAAATATACATATGTACATAGAGAAAATTAAATACTAAATACTAAACAGCAAGCGCAACAAAACCAACAAAAAAAATATAAAAATAAATAAAACGAAAAATATTTATTTATATCAGTAGTCAGTATGTTGTTGTAGCTGTATTTGTGTATTTGTGAATGAAAAAAGACCCTGACTGAAGAAGAAGTAGAAAAAAAAACTGTAGTCATTCAAACGAATAAATAAATGAATGAATGACTAAACGAACGTATGGCTGACTAATATGGAGTGGGATTTATTGTTGTTGTTGTTGCTTGCATTTGTTTGTTAACTTTTGGTTTGGTTTTTATGTCATTGCCGTTGCGGTTTTTGCACTCATCTTTTTTTTCTCCTCTCTCTCTCTCTTTCAACTATTCTACAAGGACCTCTTCTGTATTTTCGGCTGCAGTGTTGTATATTTTATTTCATTGTAAATACAAGTTTTAACTAAATATCAACGTAATGGGTGATTTACAAGCAACAATTGAATTTTCTGTGGAATTGTATAAATTTTTTAATGTCGACTTATTTCAAAGAGGGTATGTATTAATACAAAATTATTTAATTTAAATATTATGTTAAAGTAAATGTGTATGACGTAATGAAAGTAGTAGGAATTATAAATAAGTTCTTAAAAACCTTTAAGATTATTTTCATTTACGGTATGAAATGATGGCAAAATAGCTTTAGCTTAAGAATGTAATTAAATATTAAAAATAGCTTTTTTCTAGAAGAATTTGATTTAATTTAAATCATTTGCTTTTCCATGAACCAGCTACTGAATTTGTCCTTTTTGATTAGCAAAAAGCGTGGGAAATTCAGAGGGTGTCAGAAGGCTGTCACAAGTTTCACTTGATTAGGTGAATGGGAAATTTAAAGAGCCAGTAGTGTATAGTAAAAAATTTAAAAATATAATGTATTAAAGAATTAATACAAGAAAAGAGATCGAGACACAGCACAAGTCGCTTTTTTTGGAAATAATTTAGTAACTAAAGCACAATTAGAAGTATCTCAATAAAATTTCACTTGGTCAAAGCTGAGGTGTTTTCAAGTTGATTTGGATTAGTACAGTCCCCTAGCCGGTCAGGGGGGAAGTGGGTGGACATCTAAAGTTATCGGACCAGCAAACATTTTTTATGTAGTGGTAAGCAGTACAAAATTATTCATGCCTGCCGATAGCACTTTATACGCATTTGAGTAAGTTGTAAAAGTAAGCGAGAAATTTACATTAGGATCATCTCTTTTTTTACCGAATTACAACCTGCATCCTCTCTCGCTTACGTGGATGCAGGATTGTAAGCGAATGACTTCCTTCTCCCAATTTTCATTTACAATTTAAAACAAGAAGTTGTGTTCAAGTATTCAAAGTATTAAGAAGTTTGTTATTGAAAGTCGGAAAAAAATAATAAACTTAAAAAACCTATTTTTGCTGGGGGGATATGCAACTTTTTTTTTTAAATCGCCAAAAATTCGTTTATGATATGACAGAAATGAAATTTTATATATAGATAGTCCTTATAAATCTCTACGAAAAATTACGCTTACATGTGCAAGTTATCTCCTTTAGTTTAACAGATATTAGTGTCGAAATAAACTTTTACCTAATTTTTAGCCTCTTGTTTTTCTTTTTTGTTTTTTAACTGAGACGGGTTAATATTGGCCCTCAATTTTGTCTAAAATATTTACCATATTCTCCACAAAATTCTAAATAATATTGCTGCAAGATTCATATAATTATAAGAAACCGTTAAAAAGTTATACGAATCTAAAATTGGAACTCTAAAAAATTTTAGATTTTTTGGTGTTATTTTCCAAAAAAGGTGGCAATATTTCTTCAGTGATAAAATTAACTTTTTGTTCTGGACTTTATAATTTTTTTAATGTTTTCAAAGCAAATCTTAATGTAAATGCGTGTACAGAAAATCCGGAAGAGTTTGGGACAAAAAACATGTCCCAAGAATTCCATCCAAATTTTGTCAATTTTGGAATTTTTTATTTATTTTTATTATTTTGTTAATTCTCAAATCGACTTAAAACTATTTTAATTTTCTAGCCCATTTTTGTAATGTATACACCCAAAAAAGTATTTTCTGTCAGAGGCCTCTTATAACAACAGGATGACCATTTCAATGAAAAACGTCAATTTTTGAAGAAAGCCTTCCCCGAACTGAAATTTTCGTTATTTCGGAATAGGCAAATGGGAATCTTTTAAGTACAGAATTTTTTATATTGCACAAAAATTTCACAATGATAGCTTAATTAATATAGATTTTATTTAAGTTCATATATTATTATTATTATTTTTTTTTTTAAATAATATCAAATACAAACATTTTTGGTTTCTTTGATAAATTTAATGAAAAAATTAAATTTGAATTCTTCATTATTTATATATTATTTTTCAAGTAATAATCTTTCCAATGACACCAAGTACTTGCAAAAATACTTTACACAATCGTTTATAAACTAAAACTTGGCCCTCTTCAGCGAAAAGTGCACTTTATTTTCGATAGTAAATGTGTGCTGCAGCTTCTATATGCATAAGTGTACAGCTGTTTTTATGTATTTGTGCAAATATTGTAACGCATACACACCTTAATGTACACCGTTCGACTTAAATTACTTTTTGAGTCGATTTAACGATGTCCGTCCGTACGTCCGTCCGTTTGGTTGGCTGGCTGGGTACGCATGTAAAGCTTGTGCGCAAAGTACAGGTCCCAATTTGAGAGATAATTTGATGGCACAAGGACGAAGCTTATTGATTTTAGCCTTCATACAAATGTTCTCCCGAAATAAAGTTTTGACACTCAAAATTACATTAAAAATTTAATTTTTTTTTAAGCAAAAATCCGTGTGTCAAATTTCACGATGATTACCATAGCTCCCATATAAACCCCTTTTTCGAAAATCACTTTAAGTGCTTAAATCCCAACAGAATGTTAATATTAATTTAACATTTGACACAAATAACATTTATATAAGTGTGACAGTGAACAATTTAATGAAAATCGGTTCATAATTGACAATAGCTCCCATTAAGATCCAATTTCGGGAATCACCAACAATTGCACGTGAGTCTTAATATCGACGTAGTATTCTGTATTAGTATTTTTATTTTCCACTTAATACAAGTATAGGTCCATAATTAGCCTTCCCGAATTTTGGTACACATAGGCAATGGTGTAGAGTATCATATGGTTCGTCCTGAACGACCATACCATCTTCTCTCGTTTAATCATATTTTTATGAAATTCTAAGCATAAAATTTGTTCTAAGCCTATAATTAGTTCTAAACATAAAATAACTAATTAATTCCTATTGATTTTGCTACGAAACATCTGAATTTATTCCATAAAATCTTTTTGTTCGAATAAGTCCACTTATTTTAGTTTTTTGTTAAGCTTTAAGTTTCTTTTTAATTATTTCTTACAATTTTAGAATTTGTCTCTTCCGGTGAATACCCAATACAATTTTTTGATAAAACTTCATTACCTTATTTCTATAATTAAAAGTAGCTGTAGTTTTGGAGATACAGAGATACATATTTCTAAAAAAATTCTTAAAAAATGTTTAAAGAAATAATGGTAATAAAATCATAATGTTTGTAATTTTCAACTACAAAATTCTACCTTTTTGGACGCAGAAGGAATATCTTTTTATTAAACTAGATTTGAATGATTTGTCTTTGCTAGCAGTATTATCCTCCTCTTCATTTTAAACTCTATGTGACTGGGTACCCAAATAATGTGTTATAAGTCATATCTGGAGAATATGTTAAAAAGTAACAAAATATTCTTTAAGTTACACTGAATGTTTATATTTAATTTCATACTTTTACATTCAATACTATAGAAATTGCAAAAAGTACCATTGACTCCTCAGAGACGGAGTAAAAGGGTTAAAATTTGGGCACCTCTGATATAAAACTTTTTTTATGTTTTCAGAGATATAATGATTTAATTTTTGTTAGTTTTATTTTGATCTTTGACATCTTGAACTAAATTTAATTAATAAATATAAAATTATATAGTACCACTTTGTCAAGCTTTTATATATTTTTAAACCGTCAAATTTTTGTACCGGAAAGAAAAAGTAAGAAAAACTTTAATGGTCAATACTTGTATTAAATTTCCTTGAAATCAGCGATTCGATTGCTTATTGACATGGAATCACTGACTTCGAAATACTTTAAACATATAATAAACCATCATGTGAACGAAAAAGTACTATAAAGTCCCCTAATGGATTTTCATTAACTTAGGATCCTGTCTCTAAAACAAAAATTATAGAAAATTATAGATTAAATACTGTAGAAATTTCAAAAAGTACTATTCAAATAACAAAAAAGTCCCCTCTTATGGATATTCATTATCCCTAATTTCATGTTTCTAGGTTCATAATTATATAAAATTCAAAAATTTCCATTCAAGTAACGAAAAAGTACCAAAAAGTCCCCCTTGTGAATTCTTTCCAACATCGGACCATGCGTATTTAATTTCATGTTTCTAGGTTAAATATTACAGAAAATGCAAAAGGTACCAATAGAAAATAAAAAAAGTACCACATAAACAATACAATAAAATGTAATTTCCCGCCTTTCCCTTCTTTTTTATACTTTTTTCTCCCTCGAAGTATCAAAAATTGTATTTCAATAAGCTTCTAAATTGTAGTGATACTCTAATAAAACTCTTATATGAAATTATTAAGATTGAATTAAATGTAATTTCCCGCCTTCACCTTTTTTTTTTGGTATTTTTTCCACCCAACGTAGTATCAAAAATTGTATCTCAATAAATTTCTACATTATAGTGGCATCCCATATTAAAACTCTTATATGAAAATTTCAATATACCTATATTACAAAATGTTTTATGAAAAAAGTACCAAAAATAGGTATGAATTTTACCCTTCAAACTTTTGAATTTCTAAAAAGTACCAAACTTGCATTTCTATTTTCCTTGATAAGTTATGAATACGATACAAAATTTAACTGTATGTTTATTAATTACAAAGATACATATGGTGCCAAAAAAGTACCAAAAAACAGTTTTTACCCGTTTTCTTCTTAAAATGGCTGATTTTCAAAAAAACGATAACTGTTAAAACTTGTTTGTATCTTTATTAGTTTGCGAGTTATAAGGTTATTGTTTTTACCCCCTAAACATTCGAATATAAATAGAGACCTACCTACGTTCCAAATTACATATCTCTAACATCAGCCGTTTGGGCTGTGGGATGATGAATCAGTCAGTCAGCAACATTACTCTTTTTTATATAGATTTATAATAAATACGTTTCATTATACATAAAATCTTTTTTGGAAAACTTAGTCATTTCCTAGTTTTGGAATGGGGTATTAATGAACTCTTATTCAATCCAAGTATTTTGTAAAAGAATTTTTAAGTTAAATATATTATTAAGCCTGTTATCTAAACAAGATAACAAAATGCATTCCTAGTGATTTACTCTTTAAGGAAAAAAATATTTCAAAGACTCAATTATTTTGACATTCAAGCATGACTTAACAACATAATACAAATATAAAGACATTTTCACATCTTAATGAACAGACACTTTAAACTTAATTGAGCCACAATGTCAATCGCTTGAAGAAAATCAAAAAGAAGAAGAAGAAGAAAAAAGAAAAATATAACTGACAATTGTTTTTAAATTGTTACTCTTATAGTTGATGAAAATGTTTTTTTTTTTTTAAGTGACCATTAACCTTTATGTGTATTGCAAAATAAGCTAATGGCAAAAATATTTAAGTGAAATGTAAAAAAATAAACATTTTGATTTTTCTTTTTTTTAGTTTATATCAAGTACGATGTGCCCTGCGTGTATCACCCCGTTTACCTGTACAAATCGAAACCACAATACCAGAAACCACAGCTAATGGCCAGCCGGCAGCACAACCCATTATATCAAATGGAAGTAGTGGTGGTGTTGGCAGCAGTGTCAGTGATGCTACTAATACAAATACTAATAGTAATGGAAGTGGTAGCAGTGGTGGTATAGGAGGAGGCAGCGTAGGAAGTGGTGGTTTATCTAATGGCAATAATATAGTTGGTGGTGTTGGTGGCATTGAAGCAGACCTAAGAGAACAACAACATCAACTTTCAGATATACCACCTCTACCCAATAATGTGCACAATTTAGGTTCGGCCAGTATAATTAATGGGGCGGGTGCCTCACGTGTTTTTCAAATACTCTATCGCAATGAAGAGGTGACATTACGTGATGTAATATACTTTCGAACACATTTATTAGGTGAGTATAAATGACTTGGTAATAACTATAAGTATGCGACCTGTACAACTGATATTATGTGCCTGTTTGTCTGTCTGTCTTTACATCCTTCACATCCTTCTATATACAGACACCTCCTTTATTTTTGTTTTACCTTCATTTTTTTTTTTTCTTTCTTCTAACTCAATCACATTTTATTTTGAGAGCAAGTTAATGGTGTGTATTGAAAGATTTCATGTTCTATTGTTTGTTTAGTGTCATTATGGACATAAAGACTAGAAAATAAAAATAAAAACAAAAAAAGTCATGAAATGAATATAAAATCAAGGGTGTTCAATAGATATAGGAGTGAAATTAAAATGTCTTTTCTAAAATGGGATAGTCAATCAATATCTACATGTCATGCCAAATATCAATAGCAAAATGAGGTAATTTCTATGTAAATTACAGAATCACATACATACATATGTATGCGGGAATATTAATAGAGAATTAAACAATTTGTAATTTAATGTGTTTTTAATTTTGAACTCCCAGTGAACTTGAAATAGAAAGGAATTAAAAAATAAAATAAAACATTTCAGATTTTTGCATTAACTACATATATTCATTAAGTTTTTTTAAATGATCATTGTAGAAATGAAAGGCTTAAAAATCAAATCAGCATTTGATCGTGTTTAATAGAACTCCCTGGTCATTTCTTATTTATCGATAAAAATAAAAAATTTTGTCTATGATGGATGTAGGGTGGAAACCTACACCTTTTATGAAGCCTTGTCTTTAAAATATGGAAAGAAGAACATCTTTTATGAGAAAACATGCGTGAGTGTTACATTCGTCTCGGCCGAATCTATATACCCACCAAAAAATGTTTGAAATATCACATTTTATGGGAGATGGACGTACCACGACCATTTTCGTTTCCGATTTAACATTAATCCCTGAACCATTTGTACCAAATTTCGTTGCCTTTTTGTCGTATATGGGAGGTGAGCTGTAAACTGGGCCTAATCCATCTTTGGTTTCCAAGTTTATATTGACCCTTCCGTACAATATTTCGAACTTCCGTACAATATTTCGGTATTGTACTTGCTTTTGTTTAAAATATATAAATAGAAAACTATAAAATTAAGTTACTACGGAACCTTATATTTCTAGTATTTTGCCCATATGAGAGGTAGGCTGTAAAATGGGCAGACTGCGTCCAATTTTTGTTGCCAAGTTGTACGAAATTTCGCTGACATTCTACTTTATATAAGAGGTGGGTGGTAAAGTGTGGTCTGCCCAATTTGCCGTACGTGGGAGGTGAGTGTTAAAGTGGGCCTGATCCATTTTTTTCCAAGTTTACGCCGATCATCGAACTATCCGTACAAAATTTCGTTATCACACATACTTTGGTTTAAAATATATCAACAAAAAACTATGAAAAGAAGCTCCAACGGTGTAAATTAAACAAACCACCGCTGTTTTTGTTTCCAAGTTTATATCCATTCTCGAATTTCACACAAAATTTCGTTATCGTACATGCTTTTGCTTAAGAGATATTTTCAGAAAACTGTGAACTGAAGCTACAAGGGAAAATCTGTATTTCTATGAAAAGAAGCTCCAACGGTGTAAATTAAACGAACCACCGCTGTTTTTGTTTCCAAGTTTATATCCATTCTCGAATTTGGCACAAAATTTCGTTATCGTACATGCTTTTGCTTAAGAGATATTTTCAGAAAACTATGAACTGAAGCTACAAGGGAAAATCTGTATTTATATCGAACCTCGAACTATCTGTAGTGCATTTCGTTATCATACATCCCTAGAGTAAAGAGAACCGGTTCAAAACTAGTCACGTGACAGGTTCTCAGGACTAGTAACCGGTTCCAGTTCCGGAATTTTATATGAGAAGAACGTGTCACTTTTACATGGGTTGTCATTGGAGGTGGCTAATTAGCCCCTTGGGACAAGTCGCAGAATAGGTCACAGTACTGTTCCTAGAAGACAGGTTCAATGTCGATTAATATAACAAAAATTTGATAAAAATTCGGTATCTTTTAAACATTTTTTTATTATTTTTATTAAATTTATGTTTTAATTTTATTTTATAATTTTAACTTAATATCAATGACGCGACCTCGAATAGAACCCGTGCTTATATAACGTTTGTTATTTTGTAGTCTACAAAGTTAACCACTTGATTGATATTTTTCTCGCGAGTATCTAATTACGCACTTAACAAGCATGTTATAAATTGACTCTCAACTGTTAAATAGTGAGTGTGTTTGTGTCAACTGGTTCTCAATTGGAACTTTGGTGACGAGTTAGGTGTCGATTGGAATCCAACTGGTACTGAGGGACCGTTTCATTATGCAATTGGCATAAATTTCCTCTTCAAAAAAATAGATGAACTATAGAAAAGAAATTAGTTTTAGTCTAAACTGAACACATACTGTGAAAAGTTTTTTCCTTTGATAATAAAACAAATTATGAAAAATCTTCTAAATGCTAAACATATAAAAACTATTTTTAAATTGTTCACAGCAGTAAATGTACATATAATTATGTTTTAAACATGCAACAACAACCGTAGCAAATATCAGCAGATATACCCTTAAGTTTATATAATATTTGATATTATGAGTTATTGCATGTTATATTTGCAATAGGAACACATTATAATCATTTGCTATAATTATCTGATGTAAAAGTTAAATTTATACATACATAATTAAGAGACATTCTTATCGGCTTGGTCATTAATCCTTTAAGATTTTTTTTAAAGAATTCCTCTTAATAACATAATTAATAAAAAATAAATGTATCATTTCTCTCCTTTTGAAAAATAAAATATATGTGTCCTTATAAATGAATATAAAAAATAATGTTAAGATGACTGCAAGATATCCACTTTTTTGAGTCGATTTAACGATGTCCGTCCGTCTGGTTCCGTCCGTCCGTCTGGTTGGCTGGCTGGCTGTTCATGTAAAGCTTGTGCGCAAAGTACAAGTCGCAATTTTACAGATAATTTGATGAAACTTGGCAAAAGACGAAGCCTATTGATTTTGGTCATGATCGGCCCATTATTTCACCTAGCCCCCATACAATGTTCTTCCGGAAGATAGTTTTAACACTCAAACATACCTTAAAAATTTAAATATTTTAATGAAGTTTAACATAAATAAGTTTTATGTAAGCAGAAATATCTTCATCATGATCGGTCCATAATTTACCATAGGTCCCATATGAACCACTCTTTCGAAAATCATTTAAACGTGCATAAATCCCATCAAAATGTTAATATTAATTTATTATTCGACACATATAACATTTATATAAGTATAAGTGACCCTGCAAAATTTCATGAAGATCAGTCCATAATTGACCAAAGTTCCCATATATGACAAAATTTAGGGAATCACCAAAAAGTCCATAAATACATATGAATCTTAGTATCAACGTAAGATTCTGCAATAGTTTGTTTTTATTTTCCACTTAATACAAGTATAGGTCCATAACTGGCTCCTTCCCGAATTTTGGTACACATAGGCAATGGTGTAGGGTATCATATGGTCGGTCCTGACCGACTATACCTTCTTCTCTCGTTTTTTCTTAATATGGTTGACGAAAATATACATGATGACTTAAGTGCCCTTTGTTTTTGAAAATGTCACAAATGTTTGTATATGTGTCATCGAAGACTGTCTCACTGGGAAATTAAAAAATCACGAGGATATGATTTAATTACACCATTAATGATTAAAAACCTATCGAGATTTGCAATAATTGTTTCAACTTTATTATTTAATGTAATCCTGACTCTAGAAGTTTTTTTTTCCGAAAAATTGTAAAGTAAGTTACAATTATTTATTGCTAAAGGATTAACAATAAATAGTAGCAACTTATTGATTAGATTTGTTGAAGAACTTATTTTTAGCTAGAAAATACTTATAAAGGTTCAGACATGTTCTGTTCCAAAATACATGAAATGTTTTCCAGCTTTTTCGATTTTCTGTCATTCCATTTTTTTTTATTTTTTAGTTTAAAATATTATTTCGTAGTTGAAAGCAGTCGGAATTATTGATTCATTCTTATTGTTGTTATAGTTTCATTAAAGTGTGTTAATTACCACAAATAAAATGACATTTTAATTCTAATATAGCATACGTTAGTCATTTCCGAGTAAATAGTCTAAAAATCGTGACAAAAGTTTGTCGCATAGCTTTGACCTCTTTTATATAAAATAATATTTAGTCTTCTTCCCAAGTGATTTAGTAATTTTATTCTACATATTAATTTAAGAAAACTTACTCACAATGTGGCAATTGATACACTTAAAACATATGTGTGGAGAATCTAATTATTATTTTGTTTTTTCTAAAGAAAAATATACCTAAAGAAACCATAATTAACAACAAATTAGTCGTGAGAAAAACATAAATATGGTCATAAGAGTATTTAGTATTAGAACACACACAGTCAAAGTCCTATATGTATAAAAGCTCAGATCACATTGTGCAGACATTTGATATTGTTTCCCAGCACACAAAATTTCTATCAAAGTATAAGTATGAAATATAATTTCTTTTTTAACTATTTAAAATATCGGATAATAATTCACTTTAGCGGTTTAATATTCAATATATTTCTCTATATTAGTGTTATTTTTTATATTAAGTTTTTTTTTTTTTTTTTTTTGGATCATATGTTTCGTTTTTGGTGAGGTCTATTTTGAATTGTTAAAGTAAATGTTTGTTGGGTCTTTAAATCACGATAATTTTATGTGTATGTATGTTATTCTTGTTATTTGTTAGTGGACTAATTACATCCGTGTTTATAGTGTATAAAAGAATAAAAACAAAACATACAAGAATTTATGTCTTTGACATAAAAACTTAAATTATATTTATTACTCGTACGTATTGTACAATCTGTTAAGTTGGTCTCGAGTTTGTAACAAACACTCGTAGACTGGTACAAATTCTAACTTGTTTAGTTATTTTTTTTGTATAAATTAAATGCAATTATAAACTAGGGGAAGTATAACTCTGAAACAGAGTTCAGAGTTCTTTGTTCATCAGGAATCAATTTTAGAAAGAAATCTGTTAAACTAAAGTCCAACTCAATACAATAACTAGTAATACAAATTAATAATTATCATCTCTTGGAAATTATAAGTAGATCAAAGGATTTATTCTGTTTAATTAATATAATTATACTTGAAGACTTGTAAGAAATTAAAAACCTTAAATGTAAGGAATTCAATTTGTTATCCTTAGTCATTCCCGTCTATCTCGTTAGACATAACCATCTATATCTTCTAAGCTACTTGTTGGATTGAATTGAAATGTACGGAATAGTTGAAGCTACACAGAAAAAAGTAACCAAATAATAAAAATAATACATTCAATTAAAAACTTGCAATTACTAAAAACTATAAAAAAAGCCAAACAAAAATA
Organism: Phormia regina; assembly: GCA_001735545.1. Taxonomy (NCBI): domain Eukaryota; kingdom Metazoa; phylum Arthropoda; class Insecta; order Diptera; family Calliphoridae; genus Phormia; species Phormia regina. The sequence goes on from MINK01172251.1 coordinate 17,568, forward strand.
TATTTCCAATTATTAAATTAATTAAATCAATCCAGTAGATGATTAAATGTATTAAAAATATGTATAGGAAATAAAATCATACTAAAATTTATTTTTTATTTTATTTTCTCTTAAATATATATTTTACACATTTTGATAATATTTTTATCTGTGTACAGGGTATCAAAATTTACTACCTCAAGAATACATTGCACTTGGATTTTTTATTTTTTGCATCGACATCATTTAGATTTCGAAAATAAATCCGGGCATATAAGGTCAAACATTTTTTTTTAAATATCTTGTAATTTGTAATACATTATGAAGTAATACTCTAAAAAATCGTATTATCTCTCTTTGTTTAAAAGCGAAAAAATGTTAAAAATACAATTTTTTTAGCTTTCGAACTTGTTGCAAATTATAAATTGATTGATTTAAAAAACTTAAAAGATTGATTTCTTTGTTAAAATTTAAATTTTGTTTTGAAATAAAATAAAAATATGTTGATAGGTTTACCTTCCCCTTTCCTTTCATTCCTAACAAGATTTAAGTTTGTATTTATACATAAGAACAAAAATAAAGTTTGTGTCTTAGATCTTTTGTTTTAGTTCTATTCTTGTTGCTTTGATTTCATTTTAAATATTTTATTTATTTCTTTAACATATGTATATTCTATGAAAATTATATTTGCTTATAAGTAAGAGTTTACATTACCTGTTTTAATTGCCATTGTAATGTATCCACTTGATTTTGTAAGATTACAGCTTCCACATTTGTGGTATTGTCATTTAACATTTCATATGATGACATTTGATGATGTTGCTGCTGATGTTGTTGTTGTTGTTGTTGTTGCTGCTGTTGTTGATTATTGTGAATATTTATTGTTGGTATTATATGCAACATTTGATGGGAATTATGAAAGTGATTATTGTAATCACTAACCGTTGAGGATTTTGTTGTATCATGATAATTAGAATTGAAATCTTCAGCATCGACGTCTTCGTCAGCTTGATCTAAAGTACAAATATTACAGTCCTAAAATGGGAATATAAAATAAAATTTAAATATTTTCATTATTATTATTATAAATATTTAGCATAAAATTTGTATTATTATTAAACAAATATATTTCTGTATGCATTCATATGTAAAATCTATAAATTAATGCGACTCACTCCTTATGGAAAGAATAAAAGTGATTTTGTTACCCCCATCAAAATTTACCTTGATATGTTTTGTGATGGTCCCCAAAATATTTTGGTACTACTGCTGACCATTCGTGAGCTGGACCGTTTTTTAAAAAGGTTTCTTTTCTCAGTTTTTTTAATTATTATACCCTACACCTCCGAAGGTGGTTGGGGTATTGTGCCTTTGTGCAAATATTGTAACGCAGAGAAAAAATCTTCCTACACCTTAAAGTATACCGTTCGACTCAGAATCACTTTTTGAGTCGAACGGTATTCTTGAGAACATGTCGCAATTTTAGAGATAATTTGATGAAGTTTGGTCCAAATGACTTTTTTTGCACAAGGACGTAGCCTATTGATTTTGGTCATGATCGGCCCATTATTTCACCTAGCCCCCATACAAATGTTCTCCCGGAATAGAGTTTTAACACTTTAAAATACCTTAAAAATTTAAATATTTTAATGAAATTTAAGGAAGCATAAATCCATGTGCAAAATTTCATGAACATCGGTCCATAATTTACCATAGTTCCCATATGAACTCCCCTTTTGAAAATCACTTTAACGTGCATAAATCCTATATAAAAGTTAATATTAATTTAATATTCGACACAGATAACATTAATATAAGTATAAGTGACAGTGCAAAATTTCATGAAGATTGGCCATAGCTCCCATATAAGACAGAATTTCGGGAATCACCAAAAAGTGCATGAATTCATGTGAATCTTAGTATCGATGAAATATTCTGTAATAGTATGTTTTTATTTTCCACTTAATACAAGTATAGGTCCATAATTGACTACTTCCCGAATTTTGGTGTACATAGGCAATGGTCGGGCTAGACCGACTATACCTTCTTCTCTCGTTTTTTTTTTATTTTTTCTTATAGGAACATATAGAAAATGTGGTATCATTTAAAAGGTGTTTCGAAGGGGCGTTCATTGGTATATGAAGCACATCCAAGAGTGACCTCAATTTTTGTTTATTACACGATACATCCTAGTTTTAATATATATATATATTTTTTCGTTTTCAAAATATTTAATCAAAAGTAACAATCATATCGAGCCCTAATCGCAAAAATGTCGTAAGTACAGTAAAGAAAACTTAACAATGGAAACATTGTTTTAATGTCAGTTACGATAACATTGCTTTAGCTATAAATCTGAAATGCCATTTGACAGATGCACCAAATTAATTTTTTTCAAAACACGAATTACGAAAATAATATCGGTTACGATATTTTGGCGGTCAGGAATCAATATTATAATTTTGAAAAAAATCTTTGTTCAAGTGCATATTTTCTCGATTTCAGAGCATATTTTTCGCTTTTTATTGCATATTAAATGCGCATAAAACCCATTTTCCTGAATAATATATTACAGTTCACTAAAAACATATAATTTTTTTTATTATTATTTTCATCGCAATGATATCAAATATGCTTATTGTTGAATATATTTTATTTTTAAAACAATTTTGTTATTTAACCATATTATGGTGCTACATTTAACCATTATATAATTTACAGATAACCATAATATGACAACAGTCGATTATTTTTGTTATTTACCATATTTTTTCTTTGCGTGTATCCACTTATATGTGATATATATTTCTTATTTAAATTAAGTGCTCATATTGGAAATTTTTGAAACTTAATTATAATGTCCTCAACAATAAAGAAAAAAAAAAGAAGTAACAATAGGTCATGATTTTTAACTGGATTATTGATATCCATAAACATTTGCTAATTATTGACCAAAACTTTGTTCAAATATAATTAAAATACATATTTAAAATATTTTTTGTTCCAATGATGCAATATAATTATTGTAAAATATTTAAGTAACATTTAATAACAAATAAAAATGTGCAAATATTTAACAAATAATAAATTTATTATTGTCACAATAAATAATTTCAATAAAATATTTCTTCATATTATATTACAAGTATCAGTTAAACAATTGTTTGTTTAAATGAATTAATAAATGGAATGATGACTAACAATTTTTGTAATACAATTAATTATAAGAAACATACAACTCATGCTGGAAACAATAAAATATTTTATATTTAATGATTTTGTAATTCCGGTTAACAAAATTTCAATAAATCATTACCTAATAGTTTATTTATAATTTGCGGGAAAATAATTGAAATATAAAAAGTATAAGAATATTTTTTTTTTTTTGTTTTGTACATAATAATTCAAATTCATTCTTAAAATCGTAGTATAAATACTTATGTTACTAAAGGTATGATATGATAAACTTCTCTATCTTAATTCAAAAGATTACAAAATGTTAAAAAAAAAATAAATAAAAAAATCTTTTCTTAATTTGCTACCAACAATAAGCATTAAATTGAAATTTTACATTCTCATAAACACGTTTTTATTTTGTTACGCTTAGGTGTAAATATTTTGGAAATTTAAAATAAATTTGTTTTGAGTGTTATTTTGTAAATTAAAATAAAATGTTGAAACAATTTAATTTACCGTTGATGTCGTTAATGGTGTTGAACATTTCCTGAAACTAAAGATCAGCAACAATAGATCAACAACCTACAGTCAACAACATATAGTACTAACATTATGTGCTTAAACTACTACTACGTCAACTATTACAGCTTAAAGTGTTTCTTCCAGGTGTAACAAACAAAATCTTATCAAAACCTCACCAAACAATCAACCAACCAGCAACGTTCACATCTACATCTTTATCGGGGATATTTTTTTTTCTTTAGATGGCCCTTATTTATGTCTTTCTTTCATTCCTCGTTTTATTCTTCAAATTTTCTTGGGATTTAAAAAAAGCTCTTTGCTCGCTACCATATCAAGTCATTTAATTTTAATGTGAGAGGGGAAGCAACTTGTGACTTAAATGTTTTAAAGCCGGTAATGTAAGCAAGTAAACGCCAACAACAGCAACATATCATGCATTTCTTGGATACATTTTTTATTAATTTTTTTTGTTTCTTATTTTTTAAGTTCGTAGTTCATTTAAACTGCACTAAAACTCTGGGAACTATAACACATGTTGTCTTTTTTCGTTGTTGCCGCTGCTGCCTCCACCATCACTATCGTCGTCATAGTGTTTGTTGATATGTTATGCTGGTACATTGATAAATTAGCTTTTTTCACAGTACTAAATTCACCCTACTTTATGCATTTCATTTTATTCTGTTTTAAACTTCAATAAATCGTTTTTAAGTTCAGATTACATTTTTACACATATTTTGTTTATGTGTTTTTTTTAAGCAGCTTTTATTTTTGGAGATGGCAGAAATGATTTGCAATTTTCTCGGGAATGGTCAAAAATTGGCACGCACGTTACAGTAGAGTAGAGTAAAATTAAGAATAGAAATAGCTTTTAAAATAATTTTAATTGAAATTTTGACGTAACTGCAAATTTTGAAACATTTTTTGAAATATAATATTAAACAATTAGTTCAACTTATTGAATCGATTTGAAAATGTCTCAAATCGATTCATATTTATAAAAATATATAGAGTAAATGTTTTTATGCTTGAGTTGTCACCTTGGTATCCACGTTCCAATATCTGTGGGCTAGTTAAAAAAATCGACAATTATTTGCATAGCGGATCCTGTAGAAATATTCATTCCTATTTTCAGAATAGTTTAAGTTTTATTCAATTTCGTTCCAAATTTACGTTTTTGAAGACCAAATAAATATCATTCCCAAAAAAGCTTTTTTAGAAAAAAATGTGTAAATTTTTAGGATTTTCAGTATATTTTTTTAATTGGGGGATTCCTTTTACAAATACCGTAAAGTATAGAGTACATATAGGCGCTACTGAGAGTAAGCCAAATTAATCTCTTTACATATACGGGTACTGCGTGTATTCAACATACTTTAGAGCAATGGTTCTCAAATGGGGGTCCGCAAAGATAATATTGAAGAATATTTTTAAAAACACATTTTTGACTATAAAATTCAAATTTTTCGAAGTATAATTGATTTTGAATGAAAACTTTTAACTTTTATAGATTCCTGAACTGCATTCCTTTGGAGATTCTTACTTTTTTGTTTAGAAAATATAGACTAAAGTCAATCAGTTTCTATAAAATGTGTATCTTGACCGCAAGAGTTTTCGGAATTATTATCTATTTTAATGACATCTTTGTAAAGATACCTTTCAGAAGTTAAAAAAAATAGATAATAAATAATTTTACATGTCAAAGGAACCCTATTTTTAGCTCCCTTACCTCTGTCTTTGAGAATTCTGTTGGGTGTATCTTTCAAACATGTTATTGTACACACCTCTGCTACGCATACACCAAATTTCACGCAAATCGAAAAAAAACCGATTAAAAGTTACAGATATTTCAAAAAATTTCGATTCTGCCCCACTGTACCAAACCAAATACTTTTTTATGTTGAAAATATAACCCATGTGTTCAATTTAATTTTGAACCAATTGATTTAAAAATATTTCAAATCAAATATAGAGAAATTTATCAAAATACATTTTTTGGTCGATTTTGTGGACGCAAAGAATAATATTAGATATGCTCTATCCGAAAAATGCTCTTAAATTAAAGATCCCATGAAACATATATAATCTCATACATTTTAGTATTATGTTTTAATTATTATATCTATAAATAACATGTTATCTGATTTTAAAGTTGTAGTGGGTCGCGACTCTATCGCAATGTCAAAATGGGGTCTTGTGAGAACACCTGCTATAGAGAGTTCACCACGAACTGTTGACATTTAGTTTGTAAAATATAAAAACAAAAATTAAAAATTTTAAAACTAAAAAATTTTTGTTGAAAAAAAATATATATTTTTTTTGAATGAAAAATTCAATCAATCAATTTTGAATGATGACCTAACTTTTATGCGCAAAAAACCCACCAAAGTGGAATGTTCGATTTCTATTTATTATTTTAATACCCAGCAAAAAACGTTGAAGTTCTTCAAAAAGAGAACATTTTCACAACTTCNNAACAGTCATACTTACACACTTACTGACTGATTAGCTTAATTGCTTTCAAACACAAATAAATAAACAAAAAACGAATGATATGAAACAATGACAAAGTTGACGACAAATGTTGATAACAAAATGTTACTGAAATGGAAAAATGCGATAAATGGCTTAAAATTAATTAAACATTTAGTTCATTTAAATTTTATTAACCCTTCTTTGAAACGATGTAATACAAACAAATAAAAATATAAAGCAGAGCATTAAATAAAAGAAAAGAAATCACATGCACGCAAATGATTATAAAATGTATAAAATGACAAAAATTTAAAGAAAAATTATTAAAACCATATCCTCTTAAGTATGAAGATATTTTTTTCTAACTAAAAAACTAATTCCTTCCTAAGTCTTATATTTTTCGTATTTACTTCCCTTCCATAATATTTTTTTGTTCATAAATCAAACTACAATGTGTTAAGTACCTTTTTCTTTATTATTTCTCTCTTTAAGGGTTAATCTAGCGGAAGTAGAGTAACAAATAAACAAACTCGTAAACTATCATTAGTAAAATTAAATCTATTTTTTAAACAATATTTAATTTATGTAATTAATTTGATAATGTTGTCTTCTACATGAATTCAAACACAAATACGTATACACATCTACAAGCGCAACTTTATCCAAGTGCAAGTGAGTATACATATACTAACATTAGCACTCATTCTCTAGAAATTCTTTCAACTTTTACTTACAACCACTTACCTTTGCGCAAACATAGTTACGAACAAAACGAAATGCATTGTGACGACATTCATTAAGGCTTTAAGTAGCAACGTTGTTATAAAATGTTGTAACATTTTTTTTCTTTTTGCAGCAGGAATACGAGACAGAATAAGGCTAGAACAACGTAGCCCTACAAACTAAATCAAAAAAATACTTAACATTATATTCAACAATAAGTTGCAAATATAAGTTGAACAATCTGCACTTAGAATGTAAACTGCAGCAAAAACAAAACAAAAACAAACAAAAAAAATAGACGACAAACAAACAAACAAAAAACAAACTTTTCAATTTTAAAGTTTAAATAGACATTGTGCATATCGTTTGCTACCTAACGTTGCTTCCACTTACTATTTGCTGCATGTTTAAAAGTATTTTACTTACAAGTATTATTATCAAATACGAGTTTATACTGCAGTTGTTTTCTAAGTACTTAGATACTAAATAGAAGTTTGTTGTTGAACAGGCATCCAAATAAAAGTACGAGTAGATAATTGTAAAGTTAATTAAGCACACGCTTAAATTAAACATGAATAACGAGCAACTAAAACATTGAAGAAGAGAGTGAGAGAGAGAGAAAGTTGAAGTAAAATAGAGAGCAAACTGCTAACTACTGTAAACTATTGTTAAAAATTTCCTTAGAAAATTATTGCAACAATTACATTGCAGGCAAATGAAACTGCTAAAAGAAATGTAAAATTAATGAAAAGTGAATTTGACATTATTTCAAATATTAATTTATTAACACTAATACTCAGCATATTTTCATTTACAAAATAGGATTAAAAGTCCTGCAACATATTTGCAAATTATAAACTATCACTTTGATTAACAAAAAATTTTAATTAGATGCTAAATTTAAGAGTTTCAATTTTCAAACTTAATTTGCAAAAACTAAATAAAAAATACTTTTGATAAAATTATCGACTAAACAGTAGACTAGTCTACGG
>MINK01172252.1:311-28929 GCA_001735545.1 Phormia regina
GAGAAATATAAAAAATATTCTATAAACAAATAATTCATTGTTAATTAAATTAACTAAATTATCGAAATATGAACTTTGATATCGAAAAATTGATATAAAATCATTTATCGAAATGGTAGTATAAAAGAAAACTTTTCTATAAAAATAATATTGCAACAATTTTCTAGAAAAAAAAAAGAAAATCTTTCGAAACTTTTCTATAAAAAATAAAATTTGTTAAAAAAAAAATAGAAAAATTGTAAGAAATACAAAATAATTAATTAAAAAGATTTATATCTACAAAAAAGAAAATTTATCGGAAATTAAAAAAAAAATTGTAAAAAAAGACATTTTATTGAAAATTTTGTAAAAAAAAAAAATCTATAAGAAAACTTATTAAAAATAAAATTTTCTATAAAATAAAGAACATTTATCAAGAATTAAAAAAAATTAATTTATCAAAAATTTTCTATAAAAAAATCTTTCGGAACTTTTCTATAAAAGAAACTTTCTATAAAAAAAAATTGTTTAAAAAAGGAAAAATTTGTAAGGAATAGAAAAAATATGTATTTCCAGAAAAAAATTTATTAGTTCTACACCTAGTTCCAGAACACTTGAAAACAGCCTGCACTTGTTCTACTTTGGCGTTACGACCAATGATTTCTGTTTGAAATTGTCACCTCCAGAACTAGTTCTGTGGAAGTGTTAGCGAACCAGTACCCATTCTATGGAACGGTTCTAGAAATAGTTCTTTCATCAATGATTTTTATTCGAAATTGCCACATTCAGAACTAGTGCTATAGAAGCGTTAAGGAGAATTTTCATAAACTGTTTATTTATTTTTTATTCTAACGAAATATTTTCTATATCCCACTTTAAAATTTAATATAATTTTCTAAATACTTCTTTTAATTTTTGAAATTTGTGAAATTTTTAATACAAGTTTTTTTAAGCAGTTCTGTGAAGTTATTCGAGAACCATTAATTTGTTCTCAGTTCTCTAAAACATTATTTAAAAGGAATTTAGAACCACAAATAGATTCTACTTCATTGGTGTTACAATTACTTGTGATACTACTAGTTCCGAGGATGTTGTAAAAGAATCTGAAGTGGTACTGATTACACTAGTTGTAGAACTAATGATTTTAGAATATGTTCTAAAATTTTTCCAGTGTTGAAAATTTTTTACGAAAAAGAAAATTTATCGGAATTTTAAAATAAAAATTGACTATTGAAAATTTTTTATAAAAAAAACCATTGAAAATAAAATTTTCTTTAAAATAAAGAAAGGGAAATTTTACGAAAAATGCGCCGAAAGCTTTTTTGTAAAAATAGAAGTATTTGTTAATTTTGGGTAAAAAATCACATTAAGCAGAATTTTTTAATAAATTTTTAAACTTTGTTACAAAAATTTATATTTTTATAATTTGAAGTTCTTAAGAAATAAATTTATATATATTTAATAAAGACGCATAAAAATTTTCTTGATTTTAATTTTTATTTGTTAATTTATTTTCTCAATATCACTCTATTTATATAGAATAAGAATATACAGTTTGTATTAAATTATTTGTTTAGTAATTTGCGAAATGTATTTGTAAAAACCCTTCATTTCTTTTTTTTTTTTACTTTTGTGCATTATTACACTTTGGGCCAAAAGGCCCAACAGAAATAAAACAACAACAATTGAAAAAGCGTTGAAATTCGCACGCCATCCATTAAAAGCAACACTGAAGCTTTAATTTATAAAACAAATGCTAACAACAACAATAGTACACACACATGTACAAATTAAGAATAAATAATAAACAAACAAAAAATTTAACAATAACAAAAACAACAATGAAATGCAATAATGTAAGAAAATATTAAATGCATTATAGTAACAACAATAAATACTAAATAAAAGAGCTACCACAAGTATACAAAAACAACCACAGTAATAGTGCGAAAATTTTTAGCAAAAATACACACAAACATGAATATTTCACAAATACAATATGCAATAATAATGAGTAAACAACAATTACAACAAGAACTACTTAAATAACTACTGTAGTTTACACACTGAGTGCAGATATTAATGTGAGTAATTGTAATATGTATGTATGTAGGTATGTATGTATGTATGTATGTTGTGTACGAATAAATGATGTCAATTATTATTATTTTTTATAAAGAAACCTTAGGATAATAATTGAGCAAAAGATTAAAATGTACAATAATACAGGTTTAAAAATCAAAAACTTGGGACATACATGGTATTCGAATACATGGTATTAATAAGTAGCAAGACTTTAATCTATTTATTTAATTGACTCTCGTTCAATTAATTTGATGAGGTTCCACTAAATATTGAATCATATCTCAAAAGAATATCAGAAAATATTCTTATTAAAATTGTCTTATTATTCTTACATTACTTTTTAACAGTTTTCAGGAAAAAATAAAATTCTACAAAAATTTCGAAAATACGTTTTCGAAGTATGCAACAATATATTAATGAGATTAATTTAAAAAATGTTCATCTATTTATTGATTTATCGCCAGAACTAGAGTCAATTGAAAAAAAAGCGATTTAGAAACGACTACTTATTAGTATTTTGGAACAGAATTGACCCCGTACCACAGAATCACTATTTCCCTGTGTAATCGGTTTTACTTTTGAAATAATTTAGACAATGACATAATAAAACAAAATGCATATAAGGCGTTAAATTAAAGTGTTTTATTAAACGCTAAACAAACATCATTGGTATTAGTAAGAATGTTCAAATAAATGTGTAAAACTTAATGAATTAGTATGTGTTTGCGTACTTATTGTTAGAGGCCTTTTAATCAACTGTCCCGTTGCTAATGTTTTCGCAAAAAAAAAAAATAATGATAATAATAAATAAAAAAAAAATGCACATTAAAATGCATTTGGACTTGTTGTTCACAAGTTGCTACAATAATCGCACTATAAATACAACAACTACAAATATTAAACGCACAAAACAACAAAAGCATTTTCATTAAAATCCATTTATGTACGTACATGTATATGTATGTGTGCTATATTTGCAAGTGTCTACATTAAAAACGTTGCAAGTTGTATATTTTATTTGTCGGCATTCAAGTTTAAAAAATTTCATTTCATTTCATTTTTCAAAGCAAATGCAAGTGCGTTCAGAGTTTCGTAGTTTTAGCAATTAATTTGCATTTAATTGCGTCTAATCGTTTGTTGTTGCAACCAAACTCAACCAACTCAACCACTCACTGTCATCTAGTCAGTGTTTCTATGTCAGTTTGTCCGTCAGGCATTTCAGCCATATTATGTTTATAGCAACTCTATGTCGTCTCTCTAGTAACATAGCCTCACGAACCGATCATCTAACTAGACTACTGTAAGTAAATTCATAAGGCCTTGGATGATGAAGTCTAAACAAGAATAAAAAAATAAAAAAAGAATAAAAAAACATAAAAAAGCTTTTTTCAATACTTCTTCTTCATAGTAGAAATAATGTTAATAAGGCGGCATATTTGATGATGCATTTTCAGTTTTCATCATTATTAATACAAAACAAAAAAAAAATCGTCATCAACTTTACAAAAATGATGGCGATCGTCAATATGATCATGACAGGTCTGAGTATTTTGTTTAAGAAAAAGTGAGTACCCTACTCTTTGTAAATTGGTTACTGAAATATTTTACATTTCCTATACCACATTTTTAAAATATACTTATTTAGATCATATAATAAATTTCAGGATCATTATTAATAACACGTCTTATATAGTCCTTCGTGCCGACTCTTAATTTCTTTCAACAATTATACTTTTATGATCATTAAGTATTTGTATCATATTTTTTCAATTTATTTCCATGCTGGTGTAAAACTTACATTGTGCCCGAAATGTCTTTTAGTCGTTGCTCATTTAATAACGTTATTTGTTGACCATAAAGTCAAAAAATGTTTTGTTTTCCTAACGTTTCTGTTCACTTTTGAACAGCAACAGCAACAACAACAAATCATACGCACTAAATTGCAAATTTATATGTAATACAAATACAAATAAAGATACTCTTGTATGCGAAATTCCTCATAAAAGTGGTATTTTACGCTAAAATGATAAATGATGGAAAATAATGTATCAATTTTTATGGCATCAAATGACTAATAATTCTAAAACAAAACAACAATTTTCAATAAATGTCTTCCGAAAATATACAAAATTCAAAAAAACTTTGCAACAGACATAAAATATTATTTCTCTAACGGATATACATCATTAATCTTCGAGCAGAAGTACACGAAAAAAAAATATAAATTATTTTATAATAAACTCCTTTCGAAAAAACTATAATATTCAAAACCTAAACTCTACTGGAACCTTAATAGAAAATAAGTAAATGGACTGAACTAAAGCGGATCTAAACTAAAACTTAATTGAACTAAACTGGAATTATAATAAAATATAAATAAAACTGAATTAGAAAAGAACTGGAACTAAACCAAAAGTAAACTAAAACTTAACTCAACTAAAACCTAAATAGAATTAAGTTTTCCCGTAGATCCATGCTTCTCGTTATATATGTCATTAAGATTATTTTGCATGATGGGGTAATATTTTCCCTAGTGCTTTTCATCCTAAATTATGGAAGCTCTTATGAAAGTTATTTACTGTAAACCATCTAAACATATACGATATTTAATATTTTCGTTGTATGAGAGGCACCATGATACTAACCGCCCCATTTTATACTGATGAGAAAATTATTTATACTAAATGATAAGACTTTTATGTTGTCTAATAATTAGTACTTTTTTTGTATTCGTCTACTTCTATCGAAAAATAAAAACATTAAGAATCACAGGACGATAATGTGAATTGATTTTTCAGAGATTTTGAAACTATCCTAAGCTGAGAGAGAGGCATTTGTTTAAGTCCTGGGCTCACTAGATTTCAAGTCGAAATCAAATGTTATCTTCTTTGAGACATTTTCACAAACATTTTCATGATTGAAGATATTATTACTAAGACCAAGATATTTCTTCACAACTTTTGTAACTTAAATGATTTTGAAAACATTTTACATTTCAAAATTATTTGTGAATACAAGGTTAAAACTATTTATTTTATAGTTTAAACTATTTATTTTCTCTATGTGTATTATCAAACTTAAGCTATGCAATTCTAACTGCATCCCTATTGTTTCATAAATATTCTCTTATTTATCTTTTTTCCATACAACATCCTGTACATTATCTCACCTGTAATTTATATTATTTTTTGTTTGCTTTATACTCTTAACAAATTTTTAATTTGACAAATCACTTTTTATTTTATTTTTTTATTTATTTATTTTTTTTTTTTTTGCAGAAATTTTATTATGTCTTTAACTTATTTTTGCCAACATTTTGGTGGTCTTGAATTTTATCAAATATTTCATAATTTGTGGTTTTGTTTTTTAGTTTTGGCATTAGCATTATCATGTTATTGTTGTTGCATTAATAAAGTTTCCTTTGTCAACAAACAATAATTTATAAATTTATTTGTCAAACAATTTAATATTTTTGGCTAATGGTCTGACTGTATTTCTGTCTGTCTGTCTGCAAGTGTGGGTGACAAAATCCATTTTAAATTTAAGCTGATATGAAATTGATTTTAAATAAAATTATTTTTCTTATTGGAAAATTTTGCTAAGAAATATCTCTCTAATTGAATAAACTTCCTTAATATTTTTTAATTGCTGCTGGCATTTCAACTTGTTAAATTTATCCAAACTGAAGAATGGCATTTGGAAACTGAACAAAAGAAGAAATCAATTGGTAATTAAAACTAACAAAAATTAAACCAAAAATACATAATAGTTTAACAAGACGCCATCAATAAGTTAAGCAATTTAAAATGTGATTTTCTTTAGCATTTCATTCCATTTTTTTTGTATGAATAGACCACATAAATGATAAAAAATAAAAAACTGTTAACGCCTAATAAATCATTTTAAACAAAAACAAAAAATGCTTCAATTGAAACAATTTTTTTTTAACAAATGCACTCAAAATCTTTGTATTTAACGAATCGTTGAATATTGTCTGACAGTCTGAGTGACTGAGTGCCTAAATGAATGACTAAAACCATAAATAGTGTTTTTCTCTACAATAATTTAATTTTTCTTTTCACTGGTGAATTTTCATTTAATTTCAATTTTTGCACATAATTTCCGTATTAAATACTTTGTGTTAGAAATGGATTTTAGCCAAATTAAAAATATTAGTTAGTGTAGTTGTGTATATCTTTGTGCATTTATACCAATTAGTAAAATTGTTTATATGTCAGCAAGTTAAATGGCAAATAAATGAAGAAACTGCCAATTTATACAAGAAATATTTTCAAAAAGCAAAATAAATAAAAATGAAAAATCCAAAGTGAACAAGACAAAGACCCATAAAGAAAGAAATGCCAATTGAATTTTTATTATTTTATTATTATTTTTCTTAAAAAAGAAAAATTGTATTTAAATTTAGTGATTCTTTTCTAGGTCACAGTGGTTTTGTAGAATGGAGAAGTTGAAAGAATATTTTTCTTTCATATACCATAAATATATGTATAATAATAACAATAATTATAAACAAATTATGTATATGTAATGCATAATATATTTACAATATAGGAGAATTATAATCTATAAGAAATATTTGAAATCTGTACTAAAATCATTATAATTTATTATAATCATCCGATTATAATATGAAAGAATTTCTTATAGTGAAAATCAAATGTACAGCAATATATTCTAAACAGAAGGGAATATTATATGTTGTGTATGTTATAATCAGATTTCTATATATATATATACTAATCATTACAATAGGATTATAATGTATAACATAAAGTTAGATAGAGAAAACATTATAATTGGATTATAATATACAGAAATACTTTATAATTAGATTATAATGTAAAAGAACACATTATAATCGGATTATAATATTTATGAATGTATTATAATACATATTAATACATTATAATTGAACTACAATGTCCAAAAAAATATATTATAATTGGATTATAATGATTATAGTACATAAGAATACATTATAATACAAATATAATGTATACGAATACGTTATAATTGGATCATAATGTATGTGAATACATTATATTTGGAGCATAATTTGTGTGAGTACATTATATATATATTACATAGTAATACATTATAATTGAATTATAATGTGTGTGAATATTTTATAATTGAAGTTTAATACATAAAAATATATTATGATTAAATTATAATGTATAGGAATACATTATAATTGAAGAAAGACATTATCGAACTACAATATTTAAAAATTTATTTGCCTTGAACTATAGTTTATAGGAAAACATTATTACAACTTGGCTATTATTTGTAGAAATAAATTTAAATTGTATTATAACCGAGAGAAATACTTTATAATCGGATTATAATATAAGGAAATAAATTAGAATCGAGTTTTAGAATATCATATAATGTGAATATAATGATTATACATTATCTTTATAATCAGATTATAATATGCAGGAAGGTATTATAAACAAAATTATATACATTATAATACCGAATATTATGATGGTATTACATCTAGTAAAACTTAAGGTTTCAGTTTAATCTTGGTTTTATTTTGAAAAAATAAATTTATTAGTAAATCTATTTGCTCATATCTCACAGAACAAGTGGGTCGTGTTTAAGTGTATAAGAAGTAAATTGTGTAAAGTTTTATGATGAAAAATAATATGTACTTCAAACCACTGTTCTCCTATCATTAAAATAGCCCTCACATGTTTTATAGCAAGACGGCTTGTGCCCAGATATACATATAATTGTAAATTTCATCAGGAAAGGGTGGTGTTTAATTTGATTCATTTGTGGGTATTTGTTTTTTTTTCGAAATTTGTTTGTACATTTTATTTCTCGCTTTAATGACATATCAAAGCGGTTTAATTTAAAGAGATTTTAAATTCTTTACTAATTGCTAAATCATATTTTATATAAACGAGCTAATTCACACTATCACTCACATACATGCCCACATACATATGGAAATGAGGCACTAGGGAGCAACTTTTATGGGATACCAAATCAAACAACCAGTCTCTAAATGAGAATGTGTGTGTGTGTGTGTATGTATGAATTAAATTGGTTAAATGGTATGTGATGGCAATTATTTCATATTAGTACTAGTCACTACTAAATACAATGGCTCATTGCATTTTAAAATGTTTCAAGTGTGAGATGATATTGATGTGAATGTGAGTGTAAATGTGGTTGTGATTGTTACTATTTCTGTTGTTGAAGATGATCATGATAATTTTCTGTTGTCGCCATCAATTAAAAATAAACTTAAAATAAATAAAATTTATTTTAAAAAATATATTAAGAGTGAAAAAAAACAAGCTATAATTAAAATTAAATTTTAAAAAAGAAAAAAAATCATTGCGTAAATTTTGTTTTTGTTTTAACTTTAAGAGAAGAAAAGAAACATCAACAAAATCGTTTTAATTTCAAATTCTGTTGAAACTATGTTGTACAAATGAGTTAATGCTGTTGTTACACAAGATTTGTTACTTACGTATGTATGTTTATACATATATATAGAAACAACTACATGTTTATAATTTGACATTGGAATTATGAATCAGGATTCTACTAAACAAAATCACTACATAAAATATTAAGGAGTAAAAAGTCAGGAACAAAAAAATAATAAAATAAAAAATATTATTAAGCAAGAAAAAGATTTGTGTTGTTTACAGTGATTTATGGGGCATGGTGCAATATGATGTTCTTACACCACCACCAGCCAGCCAGCATTTTAGGCAGCCTATCAACCAAGCTGCAGTTTCTTCTTCTTCGTCAGCTACAAGCTCATCGCATAGAAGCAATAGTACAACAATAGTACTTAAAAGACGTGTGTAATAATAAATCTACTTAAGTGTTTAGTTGTTTCTTTTTTTTTACGGCACCAAAATGCCATTTTTAATATACAGCTTATAAATATTTTTTTTTTCTAAATAAAAACTAAAAAAACATTTTATGGAGAAAAAGAATACCCCAATCTTCATCAGCAACATCATTGCAGTCGTCAGTCAACGGCAGCATTATTATTATTGGCAGTTTTTTTGTTTTGAGCAGAAGCATCTAATAAAACATGTGGATGTACTTATGCTAAAAATTGAATAGTGTTATAAAACTAATGTTTAAAAATGTTCATATAAAAATATTTTAAATATTTAATACCCTACTATATGGCTATTGTAACCAGTTAGGGGAAAAGTACAATAAAATAATGCACAACCGAATTATTTTATAAAATGGAAGAACAAGGGAAATAAATAAATTATCATCGAATTATTATGTATAAGAATTGATTGTAATCGTATTATAATAAAAATAAATAATTTATTTCTGAATTATAAATTATAATAAATTATTATTCGATTATGTAATAATTATATATTGTAATACATTATGTTTTAATTATAATTGAGTAATGATATAATACATTTCACTTTGATTATAATATATCAGAGTACATTATAATCGAGTAATAATATATTGTAATGAATTATAATTGAATTATATAATACATCATAATAGGATTATGATATAAATAATTACTCATAATATTTAAACTACCATATTTAATTAAAAGTTGCGACAATTTTCTTTAATGTTTAAAGAAAATTTTAACTTTTAAACGCGTAATTCCTTCTTTTCTTTTGTTCTTATCAGTATCTTTTGCTTTATTATCTCATTGCATAATACTAATTGGATTTTTAAGGATTCTAATTTGAATGATTAACAGAGGACTAATGTTAAAAAGTAATATAGACCACTAATTTATGAAATTTATATAACGACTTTCTTGTGATATATTTTGTAATTACATATTGATATTAAATAAAATATTGTCTGAATTTTTTAACTCAATTATATTTTACTTTTCAATATTAAATAAATTTCATATACTGAATCCATTCTGTCGTTGAATTCCGATTATTTTTTTATATTTTTATTTTTAAAAATACAAGTGTTTTTTGTTTTTTCCAGTAGTCAAAAGTATTTTTAGAATTTTTTACGATACAACTACGAGCATAAATATACAAAAGTATCTCGGTTTTGTAATTTGTTAGCATGGGTGGTAAAATGTTTTCTACACGAAGCCACAATTGATGGGGCTCATTAATAATTTTTCTTTTTCTGGTAGTAGTTTTTTTTTTTTAAATTTTTTTGCTCATTCAGAAATATTTTTATTGACTCATAAATGATTTTATGTCAAACGACAAATTAGCAATATGTTAAAATTGCACAAAAAACGACAAATAGAAGCGAAATGTGAAAAAAGAAATCATAAATTAAAAAATCAAATCTCATAAAAAACTATTTAATAAAATGTTTTAATAAATTTAACTTCTTTTAAAAATAGAGATAAATCTTTAATAAACTTAACAAATTTTTAATTCCAACAACCAACTGTAACCGTTATGTTTACAAACATTAAGTTGTTTTTAAAAAACATTTTTATGACAGTTATTTTTTTCTTTTATCATATAAAAAAGAACCAATTTATAATTATTTAATTTTTCTATAGCTTGGGAATCTTCCATTTTTCTAATTCATTTTCAAACATTTTAATTAATTAAAAATTTTGTTATTTTTTTTATTTATTTTTCAATTTGGCTTCTGTTTTATTAATTATAGAAGAAAGTAAGTGGCGTCAGTTTAATGACTTTTTTTTACTTTGTGTGTCTTTTTTTATTTGTGGCATTTTTCGCTCTCTGTACACCTATAATACACCAATATTTTCAACAAAATTCAATCAAATCTATAAACTAAACACGTTCACAACAAAATCAATAAAATTTTGATTCAAATATTTTTTTATTGATCGTTTACATGTTATTAAATGGTAATGAAGACTAAGACCTACCACGTTGCTGATTACATGTTTGTATTAAGTACTAAAGTAATAAAATATTTAAATTAATAATAAATAATTACAATTAAATAGTATTCTTGTGTTTGAGAAAAAAAAATACTTTTCGGGAAAATTGACGCTAAGAACTGTTTGATGAATTTTTATTCTGTGTTTTATTATGTGAGTAATTGAGAGTTCCTAGGAAAAGAGAGGAAGTTAAATAAACATAAAGAAAAATGAAATAATTTTATAATAATCTAAAGAATATAAATTTTTTATTATTAAAGCGAACAGCCAGACAGCCAACCAGACGGACGGACATGATTAAATCGAATCAAAAAGTAAATCTGAGTCGAACGAGTTATACTTTAAGGTGGTTTAGGAAATTTTTCTCTGCGTACAATATTGCCAACAAATAATACCCCATTAACTATGGCTGTGTTAGTCTTTAAAAAAAAACTTTTGAAATTTTTTTCAATATTTCATACGTAATTTTTTTAAAACGGTATCTTCCATTATTTTTTTTTAACCAAAATCAATTATTAATGCTTTAATTAAATAAGATGTATATATTGTCTTTATACGAAAATAAAATTCATATTAGTTTTGGAAATACAAAGTGTTTATTTCAGAAAACTATCCTGTAGTTTTATAAGTGCCATACATTTGAATCAAATATAATATAAAAGAATAAAAAGTAATTGCCACCGAAAATCTAATTTGATGGTTTCACTAATATCATTTAAATGTTTATTTACTTTTAAACGATGTTTCTATTTTAAAAATAATACAACGAAAGTTTGAACATTTAATTTTTTACTTAATTTTCCAAAATATAAAAAGTGTTTCTTTCTGACCATGCTTCATGCTTAGAAAATAACCACAACTGGCTTGATGATTTTAAATTTTATAAATGACATAAATTTTTATCGATATTCTTTTGAAATATTTTACCCCAAAGTGCGCTGACAGGAACCTTTTAAAAAAATTTAAATTATACGTTAAGGGAAAAAATATGATAATCCATGATTAGAAGCTAGTAAACGCTTCTTGATTTTTACAAAATATTGTTAATTAAAATGAGCAATAAGTCAATAAACTTAGAATCTAATACTAAGTTTAAACTTTCATTTTAATAGAAAATTCAAGAAAACTGAAAATCTAAATTACATGCATTCCTGGGAAATATAACCACTTTACATAATCAAGTATTACAAATATTATATTTAGTAAATGTATATGTTTAGCATGTAAACACATTTATCAAGTTCTCAATAACTACAATGAAACTTTAAACAAAATTTAAAACATATATACCATACATGCATACATACTACATTACATACATACAATACATACATACATACATACATACATACCATAACTACATACATACATACATACATACATACATACATAACATACATACAACATACTACAAAGTATCCATAATGAACATCTACATTAATGTCAGTGGTTAAACACCAAAAATATTTTTTTTTCTTTTTCTTAAATTTTCAGGAAACTGCCCTAAAATTTCTCCATAGGTGAACGTAGCGTTCTGCATTCAATCATTCCAAAAATAATGATTAACATTAATTACAAAATAAATGAGTTATAAAATGGACCTAAATAAACACTCTTTATACAGAGAGAATAAAAACTTAACAACAACACACTGACCTCAAAGTAGTTAAAAAAGTCTATTAATATAAGAAAAGAAGAAGAAAAAAAAGGGTTTAAATAAGAAAAAACCTAACACTTTTATTACTTGATAGTATTTAATCATTAAAAGCAACAACAAACAACATCACAACAAAAAACTATAATTAAACAAATAAAACTTTTAAATGCGAAGAAAGAAAAAAACAAAATTGTAACCAAAATGAACTTGAAAAATTATTTAAAAGAAGTGCTAAGTGATGGCGCTAAGCTTACATATAATTGTAAAATAAAACCCATTTTTAAATAACTTTTTCTTTATACAGTTACAGATGATGTACATACATAGGGTAACCAATTTATATTGGAAAAAATTATAAGTGATCAATGTTTCCCTTTCTAAGACGAATCATTTATCAAAATTTTGTTCGGGACATTATTCCTTCTTGTGATCCAAACCAAAAAATAGAAATCAGAGGTTTAATATTTCATGTTTTTCAAAATTTTGATAGCTCACAAGAAAAGCACCGTGAAGGCAGGAATTTAATTATAACTTAATAAAAATATTGAATCAGATTCTTAAATTTAAAATAAAAATAAACCGAAAAAATACCTAATTTCATGTTTGATCTTCGCTCACTAAAGGATTATATCGGGCAAAATTTGAAAAACGTACCTTTAAAAGGAAGTTAATTTCATTTTGACCACCCTAATGTACATACATTGTGTATTTATTGTTGATTTTTTGTTTATTTGTTTGGTAATATATTATGTACATAATAAATGTTGAAATGTTAGTTAGTAGTTACATGTAGCCAGTAGAACAAAATGTACTGCGTTAAATTTTAATGATTAAAGGCGCCTCATATGCAAATGTTTCATATTAACTATAAAAACATTGTTAACATTAAGTAACAGTTTTTGTTTATTATCTAAAAAGGAAATTTAAAGAGTTAACCAATACAAACAAACTTAAATACATACGCCGAACATTTTACATTTAATCAACAAATAATTTTTGTAGAAAAAAAAGTACTTATAATTCATCATCTTTTTAACATGGATCTTAAGCAACACCAACAGCCAGCAACACCATCTTCATTTCTCTTCTATTCGTTTTTTTTTTTAAAAAAGAAGACAATAATTTAAAAATCACTAAAATATGACACAAAAAAAGTAACTTAGTAGCAGCCCTTTAGTACAAAAATGTATCTTAAAATAAACATTAAAATATCTTTTTAGCTTGATTAAATGAACGAAAAAAAAAACACAAAAACAAAATAAGTGAGAATATTATTGAATTGGTCGAAAACTATTCGATTTTTGACGTCACCTTATGTGACATGTGGGCCTATCACGCCAATTTTAAATTTCGCCTTAACCTCTGTATGAATTAAAATAATTAAGGTCAGATTTCGTCAACCGAAGTGACCTGCCCGAAGCACTATTCTGATTTCATTCTGACATTTGTAGACGGAAAGACAAATGGACATAGCTAGATGATCTTAGAACTCACAAGGACTCAAATTAAGTTAATTATGTTACATACGTAATGACAAAAACTCATTATTACCCTACCTCCATATATTTGGATGTTGTTTGTATAAAAATACACGTTAAACACTACGTAGTCTTGTTGACACTCTTAATTTTATTTTTCTTTTCTTCTTCGGCTCGCTTGGCAACTATTAACACTGTGCTAGAGTCTCAATCAGGTGTTAATTATTTAGTTTATTTTCAATTTAATTTTCTGTTTTATTTCGTTATAACGATTTCTTCATTGAGACGAGTTTTTAAATAAAGATTTATGAGAGAAGATTTTTGAAAAGGATTGGTTTAAACATTCAAAACTTATTTAGTTAGATACAAGATATGTATTTTTTTTTATTTATTTTTGGTTTTATTTACAAATCATTCTATTTTTAATGACTTGAATAAAAATAATTAAATAAAAATATCACTGCCTCAACTCATGATTAGATATTTAAAGTTTAAAAAATATTTTGTGTGATTTTTTTTTTTTTTTTTTTGATGCAAAGTCTTAATTGCCAAACCAAAATATATTTATTAATTTTAGATATAAATAAACAAAAGTAATGTAAAATTTAATTTTTATACCTTATATATACCTCTGCATAACCCAGAATTTCAAATGTAAAATCTTTCTGTAATTTGTTATGAATTAAAAATTGCGTTCTGTGTGTAATAGTTTTTTTTAGCTCATTCTTCCTTCTACACTTATTATGTAAATACTTCGAAAAATCGTTGATATAAAATTCAGTGAAATCCATACATATTGCATTTTGTAAACGATTTTCTAGGGAGCCTCAAAAGTGTTTCCAAGACAATACATACAACCGGAGGCACATTTAAATAAAAGTCAGCTAATAAAAATATTTTTTGCTCATTTAATAATTAAATAATAAAGAAATATAAATAAATAAATAAATAATAATAAATAAATAAACTAAATAAATAATAAAATAAATTAAATAAAACTAAATAAATAAATAAAATAAAATAAATAAATAAAAATAAATATAATAAATAAATTTAAATAAAATAAATAATGGATTCGGATATGCTTAACATTAGTTTTTCTGATGTCGTTCAAAAAAAGTCAAATTCGCGATTATATTTTCATTATAACTCGAGAACGATGTACGTGACTTTAAGTTGTATAATATAATTTTTTTTATCCGCTCAATAGTTTCGCAATTATCTCGAGCTTAGTGACCGAAAAAAATAATGTAAAATTTAATTTTTTTACTTAAATTTCTTTTGAAAACTGAGAACATTTTATTACATACTATTTTAAAAAACAAGGCTCCATAAATTGTAATTAAAAAAAAAAATTCTTACCCATTGAGCAGTGATCGAAAGTCTTTAATTTTAGAAAAATCTTTAATTTTTATTGTTTAATAAACAATGTGACATTTGTTTTGAGTTTCTTTTTTTCAATTTATAGACAAAGTTAAAAAAAAAACAAGTAAAAGCGCTATGGCTCAAATAGTACCTGCAAAAATCGTAATAACGCGTTAATACTAGAATGACTTATTTCAATTTTTTAACATAAAAATTACAGAAAAAATTCGAATTTTTAGTTACAGAGCGAAACCTCTTTCGGTACCTTCAAAAAGTTGAAGAAGCGATATTATATGCCATAGTTTATTGTTGTTTTCTGTTTTTCAGTATCCATGAAAACAACAACTATAAGGGAAACACGCATTAAATAAATAAAATAAAATTTGCCAATTACTCAGTTGTTTATTAAACGATTTGGTTGATTAAAAAAAACCCGAAATAGAAAAAATGTCTGATCTTTTGATGTAAATATCATGTACGTATCTATGTTATAGGCTTTATAAACGACGTTTACAGCATTTTTAAGTAAAAAAATAATAAAAGAAAGCCTTTTTTAGATATATCTCCACCATTTATGAACCGATCTTGCTGAATATTAATACATATTATATATGGCTATTGTCAGTGGACTTCATAAACGCCATTTTAACCGACGTATACATGGACGGACGGACAGACGCTCATCGCCGCTTACATTGGCCCTCCTCTACTATCTTGTGCAATCGCAGGGTGTGTACAAGATAAGTTTTCTGAAAGCTAAAGTCCACCTCTACAATTCCTTCATATATTTCACTTCGATGTAAAATGTTAATGATTTATTTACAAATATTTGCGTTTGGTCTTTACAGTGTAGTGTAGGGTATCAACTCAATTTGTTTTAATTTTCTTTTATTCTTCATACTGATTATAATCCTTTAATTAATAAAACTATTCTTTATAATTTTTTTAATATTTGGTATTTAAATATTTAATTTCATTCTTTTATTTTATTATTTTTTTACTTATTATTTTTTTTTTCATTTTTTTACTTTACTTATTTACTAACAAATAATAATAATAATAAAGTTATATAATAAAAACAAAAAAATATATATTTATATAGATTTTTTTAGAAAATTAATTACAGAAATATACACAAAAAATTAAATAAAATAATTATTTAAAGTTAGAACTAATTACAATTATTATTACAACTAAAAATATAATACATTACTTAAGTAAATCTTTTAAAAGAGATTTTTTTTAATTAATTTTTACACGACCAAGTAATTAAAAAAAAAAATAATAATAAATAAATAAAATAAAATATTAAGCAAAATAATACTTGTTTTATCAGATGCTCTTAGTTTAATAGAGGAATTCTTTTGTTTAAATAAATTAAGTTTAGTTTGTTTTTTTATGTACAAATAGTTTAGGGGATGTATTGAAAACAATTAAATCAGCCTAATTTATTGTTTAATTTGAACATTTTTTTTTTTAAATTAAATTGATATTAATTTTTATCCAATTTATATTGTTTTCTTTTAGTTTTTAATAAAAAAAGCTTATTTACAGGTTTACATTAAGTTAAAGATATTTTTAAATTTTTTACAATATTTAGGAAACGTTTTTTTTTTTTTTTTTTTTTTTTTTTTTTTTTTTTTTCGTTTTTTTTTAATGATCACAATAATAATTTAAAAATAATTTAAATAATATTTAAAAAAAGTAAATAGCTAAAGGTATAATATTAGAAATTTCTTCTTTTTTTAACAAATATGTGCACTATTAAGAGGTTCGTTATCTTTTAATAGCGGTAAGAGGGGGTAAGGGAGGTAGTAATAATTTGTATTTCTCTTTATGGTATTTGACCATTCATGCGCATTTCCAATTCTTCTTCCTCTTTGGTTAAAGGCACCGTAGTATGGTTATATAAACCTTGGGCCATTAATTGCAAAGCCAAAGCATTTTTCGATCCCGAAGATTTCTTAATTTTAGCGCGTTTGTTTTGAAACCAAATTTTTATTTGAGCCTCATTTAAACCCAATTCTGAACTCAATTGTTGGCGTCTTCTTTCAGTTAAATAACGATTTTCATTAAATTCACGCTAAAAAGAGAGAGAGAGAGAGAAAAAAAGGAAAGAGTAAATATTAGTTTCTTATTTTTTGGTTTTGAAATGTTTAAAATCAATTATTTAAGGTGGTTTAAAGACAAGACCATAACGAATTGTTGAAAACAATTAAGTAGACAACAGGCAGCTAGTTATAGAAAGGAACACATTTTTTCTCTTCTATAGAGTTTTGTCTTAAAGGCGTTTAGTTGTGGTTTTAAAATTGTTAGCAGGATATATATTTGTTTTTTGTTTTTTTTTTTTTTAAGAAAAGAGAAAAACACAGAATAGAAATATTTTAAGACACCCCTGGGTAGTGTTACAAATTTTGTCTAAATATTTTGAAAATATGACAAAAAAGAACAAGAATTTGATCATAAATTTACAATTCGTTATGTTTCAGTTAACTGAAGGTTATGTGAAGCAAAAATATTTGAAAAAATTTGAAATATTTTTTTTTCTCTTTTATTTAAAAAATTATCATAAATGTTTTGTTAATTAGTCTGACTGTGTGTCTAAATATTTAAGAACAAAATTTATTACAAGAAATACTTACTTTTAATCTGACCAATTGTTCGCTGGAAAATGCTGTACGTGGTCTCTTTTCATCGGTATTTTTATCTTTGGGCTGTTTGGGACGTCTATAACGAGGTCCTAAAAATACAAAAAAGGAGAAAGAAAAATATTAAATACAAAAATAAAAATATAATAAATCTTATAATTTAATAAAAATTAGCAAATTATTTTTTCAAAAACCTGCTTAAAATATTTAATGAGTTTTGAAATAAATTATTGAAATATGATTGTCTTTCAAACCATTAAAAGTCTTGAAGCATATTAATTAATTTTTAAAAGAAGCCAAGTGATTATTTTATTAAGAAAATACTAAATTGTTTTCAATAAAGAATAAACAAGCAGCTAAGAATTTTTACTTGAACAATTAGAAAAGCTGCCGCCGACATCATGGAAAATAAAGACAGCTGTCAAGTTTTTTTTTTCATTTGTATTATTATTATTTATGCATAAACTAGCAATATGATAGTTTGTTATTATTATTGTTCTTTTTCTATTTTTACCGCCTTATATGAAATTTAATAATTGAATATAAAAAAAATTATACAAAATATTTTTACAAATTATAAAGTGAGTGAAAAAAAAAAAAAATGATTGCTTTAGGAAAATAATAAAAATTAAAACGTTTTAATTTAAGTCCGAAAATATCATAAAAGCTTTTGAATAAAATAAAGTTAAACAAAAAAACTTTTAGTTTTTTTTTTTAATTGAAAGTAAGAAAACATTTATATTCAGAAAAAAATAAAAAAAAAAACAAATTGTAAAAGCTTGATTAAAGAAAAATCTTAAATATATATTTATTTTAAACTTCTTATTAACTTTAGCAAAAAAAGTTAATAAATAAAATTCAATAATGAAAATACTAAATGATAAACAAATAAAAACTGATACTTTTATTAAAGTTATAGCTTAAAAAATTAAAAAAAAAAAACGAATAATAAAAAGCTTTCGCTGAACTTTATGGATATAAAAATGAAAAAACTTTGAAATATATAGAAACACTATAGTTTTAAAGTGAAAAAAAACTAAGCCAATAAATTTAAAGTTTAAAAGATCTTCAAGTTTAAAAAATAAATTGAATAAATTTTAAATAAAAAATTTAAAACTAGAGAATTTTATGTGATAAAGCATTTTAAAAAGCTGGTTTTTTTACTTTAACTTTAATATACACAAATTGTTAAAAATAAAAATCTATTTTGAAAGCTTGAAGATTAAAAATAATGATTTAAAAAATTAAAAATGCTTAAAACAAAGCTTATAAGCTTTATTTTTCTATTAAAAACGTTTGTTATTTTATTTTTAAAATTCTCTTTAAGTCTAAGTTTCTTTTTAAGTTTTCCTTTAAAGCTTTTTTATTTATATGAGATTATGTGTGAAGCTTTTGAATTTAATTTATTTATTGTTTTAATTTTGTTGTAATTTCTTTTTCTATTTGATTTTTTCCACTTCTATTATTAATTTTAATTGCTTTTTAACTAAGTAATGATTGATTTTGTATTTTTCTTTAAAGAGTTTTTTGTTTTCTTTTTCTAGATAACTCTTACTTTTCTTTCACATAAATCTTTCATTTTCTAACAATTAAAAAACCATTTAAACTTATTAAATTTAAATAAAAAAAGAAAGAAAGAAAGAAAACTTGTTTCAAAAAAATAAAAACAACCTCTAAACAAATCTCTATCAAAATTTCTGTCATCACTGAGATATTTAAAATACCATTAAAACTCTTCCCCCACAATCCTTTTCTTATTTTTTTTTCCATTTCTCTTATATTGTTTGAAGAGAAGCACGTGTCTTCTTAATTCCATAAAACTAAAACTAAATTCTTGTATTTCTTCCCCCTCAGATATCCATCAACACTTGCTTTTAAAAAAAATATTTTTGTTTTTGTTTTTTTATATCTTGTAAGTAGTTTTTTTTTGGGTAAAAATATTTTGTCGTTTTTGTTGAAGAATTGAAAAAATAAAAGATTATTTTACATTTTTTATGAGTTTTTAAGGGATTTTTAAGATTTTACATGTGTGTATGTTATGTGTGTGTCCCTTGATGACATTTTGTTACATCAAATAGTTGAAGCCGGCAAAATATTACACTTTTTTGAAAGAATTGTATTATAGTGTATCTAGTGAGTGAGCCCAGCAGGTCATTGGAAATTGAAATTGATTTAAAAGAAAATTTGCCGCTGGCTGTATGGGTGACCTTTTTTTTTTTGAGATATTATTTTGACAATAAGAATAGTGGTAGAAATTTATGGATTATTGTTGATATTAGCCGATATTTTATTATAGAAATGACCTTCAAAATATTCGGTAATTGTTTAGGGGGAGAAAATGAAGGTTAAGGAAAATAATTTTTTTGAGAAAAAATCTCTTCTTATAATCTATTAAAAGTTTCATCATAGCATTTGTTCAAGTGATCAAAATAGAGTTATTTATTTTTTTATAAATAATTAAAACTTACCCGAACTTGGTCTATCACTGTAACGCGTACAAAACACCCAAGCAGGCCACATATCATTTTTACCCGTTTCCGAATTAGTAGTAGAGCCTGTTTCCGATTTTGTATCATCTGAACTTTCCATACCCGAATCACGACTAATAGCCGACGGTGGTGGTATAGGTTGAGGACTGGCATTTTTACGACTGGTGGGTGAAGAATTTGATGATGAGGCCGATGAAGAGGAAGCCGAAGAAGTATTTGGTAGTGAGGGAGGTGGTGATGATATTGAAGCTATTGAAGAACCCGAGGGGGTACTAGCCGCTGGAGGTGTTGAGGGTGCAGATTGTCCTATTTGTGATACAGTTTTACATAAAGAACCTAATGCTGATGTAGCCGTCGAACAACTGGAGCTGGTAGATAGAGCAGGTGAGGTTAGTAAAGGTTCTAGAGATTTAGAGGGCAGGTTATGTGAATGAGGCTGTAGATGAGAATTTTGCTGATGTTGGGCTGGTGAGGGCGCTGAAGGAGCCGGTAAGATACCAGTTCTACGCATACGACTTTGTAAAATTTCTTCATGTATTCTAGGATAAGCCGCCGGATTGAAACAATTTAAAATATTGGCTCTTTCCAGCATCATGGCCGCTGTGGCGGCGGCTGCAGCAGCCTGTTGTTGACGACTTAATTCCAATAAATCTACACGGGTAAAGGCGGAAGGTGTGGCTGTGGCTGCTCTATTTTCATGAAAAGGCCTGAATATACTAGAGTTATGTTGTCCATTAGAGAAATTTGTATGTTTGCTCTCGATAACCTCTTCCTTAGTCTGTTGATGTTGGCCTATGCGATCGCTGAGTATATTTGAAATGGAAAAAGCCAAAGTTGGTTTACTGGATTGTTGATGAGCCGGCGGGGGTGTACGATGTATTTGATGTTCCTCTTCATCTACATCAACATCTATATCAGCCTCTTCCTCCTCATCTTCGGTAACATTACTTCCATGTAAAACTGAAGACTGTTCATGTTCACCATTGAAACTATCACCCATAATAGAATCACTTTCTTCTTCTTTAATGGTCATGGTAGAAGCCGGAGTTGAAGATGTTGAATGAGCTCCCGGAGAAACACTTAAACGTGCCTGGGATGATAAATCATAACCAGGATGTTGAAAAACACCAGCAGCTAATTGTTGCTGATGTAATTGTTGTAAATGATGTAATTGTTGCAAATGTTGCAATTGTTGTTGTTGATATAAAGAAGCCACAGTATGTGGTAACATATTGGCGGCTGATGGATGGACTGGAGAATCTGTTTGACTTAAACTCATATCCAAAAGGGCAGTAGTAGCTGCTGTAGCCGTTGTTGTAGCGTTAAGAAAATGTGTTTGATTAAGGGGTGTTTGGGGTAAACCGGCTGGTGGTGATGGTGCTGATTGAGGGCTACAACGATCCTCTAAGGCCATTGGTATGTAGCAAATAAATTTTTATTTTATTTTTTTTATATAAAATTTTTTTCAAAAAATTTGTTTTTTTCTTGTTAAAAACACTTGATCAATATTTTGCACTTTTTAAAACATTTGTTAATTTTTTTTTTATAAAAATTTTCTTTATTTATTTCATTTAATAACACATATACATATATATTTAAAAATTCCTTTTTTTTATTAAAAAAAATATATAATTCTCTTTTAGTTTTTTTTTTTTTAAGTTACGGTAATTTTGTTTTGTGTTATATGTGCTCTCTTAATTTATACACACACGTCCGTTCACTTTGAAGTCAACGAGTAAATTAACTAATCACAGTTGTTTAACGTCTTTACCAAGTGAAGCAAAGCAGCAAAACAAAATACACACACTTACACACATATACACTCAAGATTTTTTAATGTTTTTGTTAGCTTTTTAAACACACTCTCCTTCTCTTTCTTTGTATGGTAAAGTTAAAGAGCGTTAGAAAAAGAGCAAAATATATCTTTACATTTCAATTTAAAAAGAGAAGGCTTGATATTAAATTTTGTCTATTTTTTGTTCTTTAAACAAATTAAATCTTTGAGATACAATTTCACTTTTAGAACTAAGATTTAGTTTATTTTGAAATTTTATCAAAATTGTTTTTTGTTTTGTGTATTTTGAAATAAAGTCCTAATTTGTTTGAATATTTTTTCAATATTACTGTTTTTTCAATAAGTTATTATTCCGCTTATAAGAGCTGATTGTGTGTGACACTTACAGATGTCACCTGTAATCTGACAGACGTTTTGCGAACGTTGATGTTTAGCAGCTCAAACAACGACGTAAAAATGAAAAACACACAAAAACATAAACCACTAAATAAGGCGCAAGTACATATAACATTAAAATAAGCAACACTGCTGCTTAAAATAACAACAAACCACCCTAAAAATATACTCAAACACACACACACACACGTTTAACAATTGCTTAAACATAGTCAGAAAGGGCTTGTTAAGATACTTTATAACTTTATTAAAAGAAAAAATGACAGTTCTCTTAATAGCGGCCAGCTTTACAACAACAATAATGCATAGGCATCAAAATTCCCACACATAACAATATGTTTAGCTCTTTTTCTCTTTAAATAATACCACCAAAAAAAAAAGAGAAAGATTATATTATCCATA
This sequence comes from Phormia regina, assembly GCA_001735545.1. Classification (NCBI taxonomy): domain Eukaryota; kingdom Metazoa; phylum Arthropoda; class Insecta; order Diptera; family Calliphoridae; genus Phormia; species Phormia regina. The sequence continues at coordinate 23,493 of MINK01172252.1, forward strand.
AAGAGGAGGAGTTTATTTCTTGCTTAAACTGTAGCTTAGCTATTTACTCTCTTTATTTCAAATAGAAAATTAATAAATTTAGAATGAAAACACTCTATTATTTACCACAAAAATAATCAAATTCCCCTTATTATAGGCAGCAAAAATTAAACAAAAAAAAACTTAAGTTTTCTTAATCTTCATGTGTCAGTCAACAACTCAATTATATATAAAAAAGCCTTTAATTTTTTTTTCTCTAAGCAGAGAAAATTTTTCTCTGCTCTCTCGTTTTTTTTTTTTTTTTCTCATTTAACTTATTATCAAAGATGTGGTGTTACAAAAACAAAATAATAACATTATATGTATCTTATGTGTATGTATATATATACATATGTATCTGCTAGCTCTAGCTCTTTAAACTAATTTTCTATGATTTTCTTATAAAAAAATAAAGGTGGGGTTTTTTTTTGTTGTTCTCTTCTTTGATTATGCATAGACTTGTCAAAGCTATCATCAACAACTACAATAGCAAAATAAATAAATGTTGATGATTTTATTTTCAAATCTTAATTTATATATATGAATGTATATATGTATGTACATACGTACGTGTGTGTGTTAAGAAAATTATTTGATTTTTCACTCAATACGTATTTATTTTGAAATAATTTGTTTTTTCCCCTTTTTAACAAAACCTGTCAAATAGTTTGAGGTGTTTATTTTAAAATTATTGTATAAAATCTCTTTTTTTTTTTTGATTTTTTCTTTTGTTATTTTTTAATATTAATGTTTATAAATTAATTTTTTATGGAATTTTGAAATTAACAAAATAAACAATAATAAAAATATTAATATAAATATCTATATATTTTTTTTTCAATATATATTTTAAAAATATGGGTATAGCTATGGTCCTAACAATAGATAAGTACCGAAAATGATCATGATGACTAAGTATTTTTTTTTTTTTTCAATTAAAAATCAGCAGTTAAAAGCTAATTAAAGAATAATTAATATTTAATAAATATTCAATTTTTCTAAAAACGTCCTGGATATATATTTCAAGACTAAACAATTACAAACTTATATATATAAAGCCAGTATTTTATGTGAAGGTTATTAAGAACTTTTTTGTCCACCTTGTGTGTCCTCTTAATTTTTACTATACATGGATATGTGCACTTAATTCCGAATAAAATCAAGATTTTTCCTCCTTTAATTCGAATACACGGTATTAATTTTTCAATTGAATTCTCGCAATAAAGACAGATTTGTAAAATTATGAAGGTTGTACTATATATTGAAGAAAATTTGTAAAGCGACTTTTTTATTATTTTTTTTTTTAAATATTAAAAAAAATTCTAATAAAAGTTGCCTTCAAGTCATTTTGACATTAGTTTTTAATTCGGTTAAAAGTTTTTTTTTTTTCTAAAAAAACAAACAGAATTTAAAGTTTATTTCACTATATTTTGAAGAATTAAATTAAAAATTAAAAAAAATAATAATTTTTTGATAAAAAAAACTTATCATAGAAATATGAAAATGTCAAAAAATCAAATACATATTTTTATAGTCGTAATGATAAACTCAAACCAAACACAATTTTTTATGAAACTTGTTCATGCTAATTTTCACTAATTTGATTTGATGATTTTGATAAAAAAATGCCTTGTTTTATTAAAAAAAAAAAAAATAATTTTTCTGTCACTTTTCAAATTTTATATATAAAATATATTGTAAAAAAAGTCATTATTTGGTTTTTCGTACTAGAAAATACTATAAGAGCAACTTGAACACAATTTCAATTAAAATGTTTTTAACTAATTTTTTATCCTAATCAGATATTTAGTTTTCGAGATATGTTTAAATATAAGTGCAACTTCCCCATTTTTGCAAATAGCGTTTTATTCCGGGAAAAAAGTGAAGCGAAGGAAATTCTTGAAATTCTTTTAAAAGATTAAAATTTATTATTTTAATGTTTTCTAATGTTTCGTTAGTATTGGCCAATTTTTCTAACAAAATTAAATACTCCTATAAAATGCGATTATTAATATTAATATTATTAATATGAAAAAAGTATAAAAAAATCAAATATCCAAAAACTGTCTGAACAAACAATGGAATCTTTCTTAAATATTAGTAAAATATGTAGAAAATATTTTACAAGTATTTGACTTATGAATTTTTAGATTCATTAAATAGTAAAAGTTCTTAAAAGATACCATAAAGTATTGTCAACTTTAAAATATTTTCAGTTAAAAATAAATATATTATTTTTTTAACTATCAAATACACAGAAAAAAATATTACCATATATATTTTTCAATCAACGCTATTGTTTAATTTTTCATTAAAATTTAATAAATATATTCAAATTAAACTGAAATAAGAATAAAATTTTAGTGAGATTTTATTTTTCATATACATTTTTAATTCATTCAATCATTCACTTAATTGTTTTAATTCATTTTTATCCGTTTTTTAATTTTTTTTACAGTTTTTTAGTAATTAATATAATCATTTTGGTGAGAGTTGCAAATTTTGAACAACATTTTAATTGAATGAATTATTTACTTGCATATTTTAGTGATTGGTATTATTATTTTTTTTTCGGTGTATGTTTTTTTTAGTATTCTTATAATTATTTTCCCGAATGAAATTAAAAATGAATTTATTTTTGTTTTTTTAATCACTTAATGACAATCAAATAACAATTTAATTTGATTTTGTTTTATTTTTATAAACATTTTTCTAGGTCAATGAGGTGTAAAATGCTTGCGATTATGGAAAAAAAACTCATTCAACTATTTTTTCTTTTTTTGTAAATTTTGACTTTAAAAAATTTTTGTTTACATTTTTTTTAATTAATAAATAAAACGATGCACTCTTTGTCTCTTCCTCTCTTAAGCCTTCTCTTTAAAATCAAAAATTGGTTCCATTTAATATTTGTTATCTTGAATGATGTTGATGTGAAATTTTAATTTATTTTAAATGGTTTTTTAATTATTTTATTTTTAAAAAAATCTGTTTAATTTGTTGGTTTTTTTTAACAAATTTATTTAATTTATTTCTGTTTTCGAGATTTAAATTTTTGTGTTATTTTATTGTTTTCTAATTGATTTATTCACTTTTTATATACTTATGTATGTGTGTGTGTATGTGCGCTTTTATTTTTCAATTTAAATTTCAATGGCAACCAACCTGCTTTTTAAAATCAATCATTAGTTAAAATTTTATTTATTGTCATTTAATAACGTTAAATTTAAAAAAAAAACATTATGATGTTAGTTTTATTTTTATTTCAAAGTTTTAATAAATATTTTTTGTTTTAAATTAACAACAAAGTGATTTATGACTTTTTTTGGTGTTTAAATTTTCATTAAATTTTGAAATTTAAATATTTACTTTTGAAATGACGTTATTAACATAATAGTGTTATTAACTAACATTTCTAGTATTTGTTTTCGTGTTTTTTTAAATATAAATATTGGAGCGAGATTTCAAAAAAAAAAAAAAAAAAAAAAAAGCCATAGAAACCCAGGAAAAATTATTAGTTCCACAACTAGTTCCAGAACACATGAAAATTTACTGAACTTGTTCTACTTTGGCAATATGACCAATGATTTTTGTTTGAAATTGTCACCCCCCAGAACTAGTTGTGTGAAGTATTTGCTAGCCAGTACCAATTTTATGGAATGGTTCTAGAACTAGTTCTTTAATCAACGATGCTATAGAAGCTTATTTTCTATTCTAACAGGCTATTTCCTAAAGCCCACTTTTAAGTTCAATTTAATTTTTGGAATTTTTAAAATTCTAATACAAGTTTTTTAAGCAATTCTAGGAATTTATTCTAGAACACTAGTGATTAGTTTTCAGAAAAGATGTAGAATTTATACAGAATTAGTTTTTAGGTACTAGTTCTCTAAAACATTCCTTAAAATGAAAATTATTGTCGGAATTCAATGTGATGCCACTAGTTTTAAAGAATTTATAAAAGAATCCGAAGTGATTCTGATTACACCAGTTCTAGAACTAATGATTTTGGAACATGTTATAAAATTTTTCCTTGGACAATATATTTTTTCAATATTTCTTCCAGAATAATAATGAAATATTGTTATAATATACAAGTTGTAAGTGAGGAAATTAATAGAAATTTTTAGGTAAATTTAATTATTTAATTTTTTTTCAGAAAATAATCAAAATTTCTTAATGTAATTGTTGACCATTTTAAAAAGTAATGTAAAAATGACTTGAAAATAATTTTAATTTGAATTTTTTTATAAGCTTTAACACAAAATTAATCATTATATTTTGAAACTTTCTTAACTTTCAGAAAACTAAAAAAATGTAGCGGTTTTTAATACTAATATGTTTTGAAAAAAAAAAAAAATAGATCTTTTTAAATTTTATTTTCTAATCACTTTATAAAAAAAATAGATCGACTATTCCAGGAAAGAACGCCCGAAAAAGTATATTTTTTTAATTGATGTCTTTCAATTTCGATAAAAATTTTTATACAAAATCTCCATTATGTCTTTTACCATTTTCAGTTTTTAATTTTGCGAAATTGCAAAAACTCGCGATTTAATTTCGTTTTTGAATATTCTCAAAAACCAAAAAAATTCAAAAGTATGTCACTTTGAATGGCAATATCTCAAGAAAGGAGATATTGTCATTAAAATTTCGCATATAGCGGCTTTACGACAAACATTTCAAAAATAAAAAAGATTTTTTAAAAATGCATTTTAATACAATTGCATTTTTTAAATGCATTTTTCTTTAAATATGCTATTAATTTTTTTTTAATTTCTTAACATAAATGAAAGTTTTAAATTTTTTAAACTAAAATAAAAGTGTAAAATTTTTGGGACGCATAAATCTCATATGCATAAGCCAATTTTTATAAAAACGTGTTTCAAATGTTTTATATAAAATTAAAAATTTCTTTTGTTTTTGGAATTTTCTTTAAAATTTGTGTAAAATTTAACAAAATATGAAAAGTATGCGATTTTAAATATTCATATCTCTTGAAGTTATTAATGGATTTCTGTAATTTAAAAAGTATTTAAAAGGTCATTGTATATTTGTTGTGTAATTTAGTAAGCATTTTAAAAACTACGTCTTCGATCCATAATATTTTAAAAATATTTTAGATGCATATTTTTAAGTTGATAACTTATTAATTTAATTTATAACTTAAAACAATACAATAGTCTGATACATAAAATTTTGATATTTTTCAGGATTTTTTAAAAGAATAACACAATTTTTTATCAAAATACGCCGTTTAAATCACAAATTTCTGCAAAGCCCTCCTAGAAATATTTGTATTTAAAGTATTATACTTTTCAGATTTTTCTAGACCTTTTCGAAAGTGAAAAAGCGAAATAATATAGCGAATTTTCTGAATCTGTAAACAGAAATATTTATAGATACCCGTAGACCTTATACGTAT